>ML783220.1:152562-173306 GCA_009831015.1 Picea engelmannii | reverse complement strand
ATGTCCAAGTGGGAAGTCATCTCTATGGATTTTGTTGTAGGGTTGCCGCTCACATCTCATAGACACAATGCCATTCTTGTGATAGTGGATAAGTTAACCAAGAGTGCTCATTTCATTCTGGTTAGAGACACTTACGATGTTACGGATGTGGCACGAGTGTTCGTAAGTGAAATTATCCATTTGCAAGGGATACCAAAGAAGATTATTTCAAATAGGGATTCCAGATTCACTTCTAGGTTTTGGACCAGTTTACAGTCAGCATTGGGGACTCAGTTGAATTTAAGCACATCTTATCATCCTGAAACAGATGGGCAAACTGAGAGAGTAAATAGTGTTATGGAAGAGATGCTTAGGATGTATGTAATGGATAATCAAACCCAGTGGGAGAAGTACCTACCTTTTGTAGAGTTTTCCTACAATAATAGTTATCATAGTTCCATCGGAATGGCACCCTACGAAGCTTTGTATGGGAGGCCATGCAGAACACCATTGAGTTGGGATAGACTCGAAGACTGAGTAACAGTGGGGCCAGAATTGATTCAAGAAATGGAGGAACAGGTGATTCAAAATAGACAGAGACTAAAGGAAGCACAGGATAGGCAGAAAAGCTATGCAGATGCACACAGGGTCGACCAAAGTTATGATGTGGGAGACCAGGTTTTCATTCGTATTAGGCCTGATAAGAGTACCATACGGTTCGGAAAGGGGACAAAGTTGTCACCTTAGTTTATAGGGACATTTAGGATCCAAGAGAAAATTGGACCCATTGCCTATTGTCTCATACTGCCACCCCATTTGCATAAAACTCATAATGTATTCCATGTATCTGTTTTACGTCATTATGTTGCTGATGAATCACATAAACTAAATTGGAAAGAATTGTAGGTATCAGACGTAGGAACCCTCACGGTAGAACCGTTATGCATATTGGACCATAGAGTCCGACAACTTAGGAACCGTCTAGTAGACCAAGTTAAGGTCCAGTGGGACAAGTATAGTCCAGGATCTGCTACCTGGGAAGATGCCGAGACACTACGACGAGACTATCCATCACTATTTTGACCACTTCAAGAACATGTTTCTCGAAGGTGGGGTGTATATAAAACCACCTTTTGACTTAGACAGCTAGGATTACCTGAGGCCTATACACTTTATTTCCTAGTCACAGTGAAACTATTAAGTGATGCACTTAAACTTTAAAATTTATGAACTTGTATGAGTGTTTAAATGTTATCAATGATGATGCATGTAATGTGATCTATTATGTGAATGTGAATTTTATGAATGTTTAAATACTATTGATGATGATGTATAAGATGCGACATACTGTGAGAAAGTGAAAGTAAGGAATGTTTAAATACTACTAGAATGATGTTGGATACAATGCAATCTATTTTGGGCAAATGATAATCTTGTGAATGGGTGACGAGTTTGAATTATGGGATATTATGAAATCTAATTCTAATTGGAAAACTTTGATGTTAATGTATCGGTATGGGGATACCAAATTGAAATTATGATAGTATGCAATTCTATGATGATAATGCATAAGAATGTATGAGTTTGTATTGCAGACTAACCTGCAGGTTATGGGCTTTGAAATAGCCAAGTGATAATGATGATAAAAGTGGATATCAGGACCACTAATCGAGAAACATTATGGTATGAATAATGTATGTGAAATTTATATTGATTTGGATGCACTGCTATGATATGTGCACTAGTGCATGATTTCGGTACTGACACTGCCCAAAACTGAATAAACGATGACAAAACCTCCAGCAACACGGTGCCCCTGTATGTTCCATTAAAAGCTTTTGACCCTAGTTCTGTTAGGAGGGGTGGAGGCATTTCCCACCGTGTATCCTCCATTGTAGGGTGTTGACCCTGGTTCTGTTGGGAGGGGTGGAGGTGTTTCCCACCATGTATTCTCCATTGTAGGGTGTGGACCCTAGATATGATTAGGAGGGGTGGAGGAATTTCCCACTGTGTATCCTCCGAAACCTGAAGTCATGGGAGAACAGTGCTAGTTCACGCTCCCCAAGACATGTGATGATGACTATCAGTTTCCTGCTAGGGAAGCTTGGTCGAGATAGTGACACTTCCACTTACGGGTTCTATTTGGAGTTAGGTCAATATAGTTGACGCTCCAAGATAGTCTAGTAGAGGAAGGATAGGAATGGAGATGGAAGTAGGTTAGGGAGGAAGGATGAGTAGTAATAGTTGAGACAATATGGATATTTGTCTTGTGGTGGAATTGATGTCTTCCCTTTAAAAAAAAAAAAGAGAAATGTGTATACATGGATATTCATTATTACATAGCTACACCCCATTTGTTTAAAATAAAATTGTTAAACCGGATAATTGTGATTAAAGAATTTCTCAAAACAATTGATTGATTGTTGTCTTTTATAAAAGACTAGTCTTGCCGACTGGATTGAATGCATACATAAATTACTGAAGGATGAAAATTTGATTATTAGTACTTGCATGTACTAGCTACACATGCATTTCTTGTACATGTACACTAGTATGTATGAACTTTCTTGACTTACTTATTGATAATGTCAGTTACGTGCTGTGAATGTGTGAACCATGCTCTTGTCCTTTGTACCATAAGATACCTTAACTTCGGGACAAAGTTTCTTGAAGGGTGGGTGTATGTAACGACCCTAGTTAGATAAATGTTTAAAGATTATAAAGTAAAACTAATTAGGGGATTAATTGTGGTAACAAGTTATTAATTAAACAAAGATGATTTAATGATCCTAATAAAGTGAGTTATTAATTAATTAAAGGATATAATTGTGGTTAACTAAGTAATAATTTAACTACAAATCACATTTAATGACCGAAGAAATAAATCTAAGAGATCAATGATATATGATATAAAATGGTTGCGTATGGAACATAGGATAGCCTATGAATCCCGAGAAGATAAAACATTAAAGGAAGGATAAGGGACAGACACGGTGGTGGTTGAGGAAGTAACTGCTTGAGTTGGTGAAGGGGAATAAGGGAGGAAAGGAGGTGAACGTGATGGGTATTCGACAGAGGATGGATTCTGGGAGGATTAGGAGATTTGCTGTGAGAAGAGAGTTTCTGGATGTGGCTTTGATCAGTTGAGGCACCGAGTTGCTGGAGGTTTTGGGCACGGGGGCTAGGATATCCATAGATATCCTAGAGCTAGGTAGTTTTCCTAGTTGGTAGGGAGGACAGTAGGTTTGGGCAGTTATTCTTGGTTATTGGCAGGGTTGGTCTGTGCATCAGGCAGCAGGAAGGCAACAACAAAGCAACAAGGCAACATAAATTAGCATCAGAACCAGGTTATTTGTTAAGTTATGTACTTATTTCATTATGCCATGAAATCATTATTCATTGATAAATCTAAGTTACTGAGGTTGCTATTATGAAAATCAATATTATGCTATGAAGTTATTGTCTCAGTTTATGAAATAAATTGCTTATGAAACTTAATGATGTTTAGATATATATGGTTGTTACATGTAGTCTATGGTGGAAAACACAAGTATAACACTAAGGTTCATTTTTGAAGACATGTGATAAAGGAAAGGATTACCTATAACTATCAAGTATGAAAACCAAAGTTCAATGAAATTGACAAATAATCCAATTTATCATGCACAATTAAAACACTTTGAAACTCAACATCATTTTCTAAGAGAAAACATTCAATCAAAAGAAATTGATTTGATGTATTGAAACACAAATGAGAATATGGTTGATATATTCACTAATAATTTGTAAAAGATAGAGTTTGTAATATGTAGATATATGCTAGATATAATAGAGAATTCATTTCTCCATTAAGGAAGAATGTTAGAAATAAATGAAGAAATGTAATTGTCGGTAGATTGGTACAATGTTGTCAGTGGATTTTGAGGTTGTTAGAGTGTACGTAGATTATTGATAGAATCTATTAGATAAGTGACAACAATTTTATGTTCCAAATGCTTAAAATATAATAATAGAATAGAAGTACACACCATGTACAACAATGTGAGCATAGAGAAAAAATCCAAAATATATAACAAAGATGAGTTATACAACAGATCCTTAAAAAATAGGAGAACCTCATCCAAATATCCAAGTACATATATACATCATAATTTACATGTCCTTAATAATGAATACATGATCCCTATATATACCCATTCACACCTACATATGAGGCCCCTTTATTATTAGGGCGACACGATTACATAAACAATAGAAATTACATGTACATTTCACCCCATATATGCCCCCCCTTGGGGTCATATCATATACATTTAACACTATATATGCTCCCCTTGGGTCATAACATAGTACCCTCCTTCAAAAATATTTGTACTCGAAGATTTGAAATTAAAGGCTTCACATGTGATGAAACCAAATAATATGATTTTGTTATGTTCCTTCTCTCTTATTTCTTTTGATGATGATCCATCCATCCAAAATCAATTCTTTTTTTCCATAATACTTGGTGAATATTTGTTGCATACTTTTCTTCCCTTGATTCCCTGTATTGTTGTTGAATCTTCTCCAATTGGTTGTTGGTCTCTAATAATATCCTATTGAAGAGTGGTTTTGTGATTCCTTGTTCCGTGAATATTGACAAGTATTACATCTTATTCTTTTATAATGATAGTATCGACCTTCTTGTCTTTCTTGAAATATTTCTTGGTAATGAAGTCATCGATATGGTTTCACATTTCATGGTTTTCCTTCACTCTTCACATGCATTTCATCTATCTTGTTTTCATAGACAATTGCATCCTCTATCCTCTTTTCTTGGTCTTTGATTACTCTATCCTTGGAAATAATACAATCATATTTGACATGTACATCCTTTTGAAGCTGCAATGCGACCCCATCTATCAAATTTTGACATCCTTCTTCAATTATATATTTTATTTCCTATTTTAGCTCATGAGTATTTAGGGATTCTTCAACCTTCTTGCAAATTTCCCTTTAAAATATTTTGGTAGATTCTTAATCTAATATCGTTTAGTTTTATCGATTTTATCAATTCTTCTTTTCTTTTTTCAATCTCTTAACCTCATCCAATAGTTTTTTATTACAATTTAACAATCTAAATGTTTCTTCATCTTTACTTTTCAATTCTTCCCTTGCCTTGTCCTTTTTCCACTTCCCTTTACTACTCATTCCCTATTTTAATTTTTGAACTTCTTTAAGAAGTGCTTCATTAAGGTCTCATATCTTAGATAGCTCAACACCATTATTCTTGATCTATTCTTTTGATTATTTTTGTTCCTCTTTAATTTTATACATCTCCTCGGTTTTTTTATCCCTAATCTATTTATTTGGGAAGAGTTCTTCAAATTTTTTCCATGTGACATTCAATCTAATATCATGATCAATAATCATCCACCACTTATAAGTCTCACCAAATAAATAATTTATTTCCATTAAATTATTTGTGTCATATTTCTTTACTATCTTCAACCATTCCATAAGATTGGTTTCAACTTCATCTTCATTTCCAGTAAAGTAAGGTATTTCCATTGATTCTTAATTGAGGTTTAACTCAAATCTCAACTTACAACCTCAATATATTAGAAATAATTATCTGAAATAGTTATAATCCTTGTTCCAATATAAAATTCTATGTTTTCTCTTTCCAATGGATTTTGAATCATCTCAATTGGACATCCCAATAAAAAAATATGGTAGTTTTAAGTGAAAATACGTTTAAAACCCTAATTTGGAGTCTTTCCTCCTCAACCACCTTATTTCTGATGTATTTCTGAAATTTTGGTGCCTCTTAGTCTGAAATTTTGTCTTGTAATAATCTGATATGTCTTAGCTACAATTCCATAGGTCTGACCAAAATTTGATGTGGCAGGTGAAAGATATGGTGATTTTCCCAAGCCTACCTGATATTTGGCCTTTCCTAAAGAGTGAACATGTACATAATTCCACGTGTGCAATATTTAATACTAAATTTTGAAATTTGTACTAGAAATAAAACGGATTGTACTCTTTTAAATGTAACTAGTCTCACTGAAATTAGATCATTTCTGAAGACGATATGATTGTTTTACCTGAAACACCTATTTCAGACTAGTTATAGGACTAGTAAAAACCCCTATCTTCCATAGGGTATATCTCTGAAACTGTAACTGTATAGAACCTAAAGTTTGTACCACTTGTACCTCACTATGTCTTCTAAATAACCTCCAAGTTTCACTATTGGAAGTCTAGAAAAAAAAGTTATAGTGAAAATTCCAAGATGACTTGCTTGAAGAAAAAAAACTCTATGGTTGATGCTCTGATACCAAATATGATGTTAAATGCTTAAAATATCATAACATAACATAAGTACACACCATGTACATCAATGTGAGCATGGATCACAACTCCAATATAAATAACAAAAATGACTTATAAAATAACTCCTTAAAGAATAGAGGAACCTCATATAAATATCCAAATACATTTGTATATCACAATTCACATGTTTTCAATGATGAATACATGATCCCTGTATATACCAATTCACACCTACACATGAGGCCCCTTTATTATTAGGTCGACCCTATTACATATATATTTACACATTACATGTACATTTAGCCACATATATGCCCCCCCTTGGGGTCATATCATATACATTTAACCCTATATATGCCCTCATTGGGTCATAACAAACAATAACACTTAGCTAGATATGTATGTGTCTAATTCATATATGATTTTTCAAGTGATCTATTGATACCTAGAAATGCTATATATGTATGTATATTTCTTTGTTTAGTATTTGAAATAGAGAACCAACTCTTTCTGCATACAATGCCATTTACTATGTGTGTTTAATTTTTAATACCAACAATCTAAAACCATAAAATTATAAATATTAAATACCTTTTCTTAAAATTATTGGTATTAAAAACCTTGACTAAACTTTAGTGGCACCAAAATTCAAGTCGTTGTTTTTGCACCGAAAGGTGCTTTCTACAACCTAGTGTGAGGTATATGTGTAATGCCTTCCGTGCTCAACATGGAGTTAACATGTGACATTAAAAAAAATACATATAATAAAAAAAACGTTTATATGTCGGCCATAAATAACATATTTCAATGTTCACCTTAAGTAAAATAATTTTATATCAACTATGTAAAGAGAGACATAAAGTAATTGAAAAAAATTATTCGACCCATAAGTACTTTCTATTTCTAAGTATGCGAGAGATGTGAAATTCCTTCAATGCTTAATATGGAGTAGAGCCACACATAAAATATATTGATGTCCATGTTAAGTAAAATATTTCAGTATCAACATTGTGTGTATGTGTTTTAAGAAATTGAAAGTAAATTATTATGGTTAAAACATTTCAATGGTGTGTTTCTCACTATGAGAGAAATGTGAAATTCCTTCCCTGCTCAATATGGGGAGTTGACACATGGAACATTAAGAATCAACATAGATCAATCTTAACTCTAGATCTATAATGAGTGAAGAGGGATAAAAAATTGAAGAAATATTTTTACCTATGGAGATTCCATCCCTGTCCATGCATGATAGATATGGGTTTAAGATGGATCTACGTTGGTTTAGTACCAACAAAGTCAAGTCATGTTTGATTTGTGAAAACTCTGTTAATATTAAAATCCAAATACTTTAAATACCAATGCAAATCCATCTCAACTATGGATGTATCATGCCATAAGAGGTATCAAATCTCTTCAGGTGCAAACCTTTCCTCAAGTTTTGTTCTCTAAAAAGAGGTTTGAACCTTGAGGGATTTTACCCCTCTTAGCGCCTCATAGATTTGAAGTTGAGATGGATATACTTTGAGACATGAATGTTTCCAGTTTTTTGTCAATTTTCTCTTAATGGATGTTAATCATCATCATCATCACACACACACACACACACACAATTGAAATATTTTACTTAAGGTGGACATTGAAATAATTTATTGATGACCAACATGGATTTTATTTTATTAACTCCCGTATACTTGGATGTACAAAGCACCTATAAGAATATTTTTTTACTTTCAATTACTTTATACACACACACACACACACACACACACACACACACACACATGTCAACTCCATATTAAATATTGAAAGAATTATACATCTCTTATACTAGAAGTAGAAGTAGAAAACACCTATCAACCAAAACATGATTTTTTATTATTTTGATTACTTTATATTTGTCTATCCCACTCTCTCTATATAAAATAGATATACAAATATTTTACTTAAGAGAGATATTGAAATATTTTATTTATGGCTGATATTGTAATAATTTTTAATTATTTGATATTTTTAAATGTTACATGTCGAGCCCATGTTAAAATTGAAATTAAAACTAAAGGAATTATACATCTCCCTAGTACTAAATTGTAGAGAGCAACTTTATAGGCAAAAATGTATGCATAAATAAATGAGAAAAGAAATATATTGAACAATAATAGATAATATATAGTAATCTCAAGCCATGGGTTTATTGCTATGAAAGCCATGGCTGAACTTTGATGGCATTCATATTCAAGCCATTTCTTTCACCACCAACCAGGTTTGAATTTACACTATAAACTATGTTACTTTTTCGGGCTCCAGAGTTTAAATTTACGAAAAGGGATGAGGGAGTCCATAGTTAAGCTCTTTTCAGACTACTTAAAATTGAAAATATAGCCGAATGATCTTTTCTCTGTCACACTTGTTAGAATGGTTTTGAAGAGACATCCTTTCAATATAAGTTTAAACCTATTGCAAACTAACTGGACTATCTACGAAAAAGGAATACTCTGGCCCTAGTGACCAAAAGAGTTCCTCTTGGTATGATTTTATTATTTTTCGGGACCTAGAAACTAAATTTATGAAAAAGATCACTCTCAAGTCTTCTTTTACTGGGTTTTTTAGACTCTCTAAATGTGAAACACTGTTGATATTACCTTCTTTGGGCTCGTAAAACATTACATTGAAGGAGTCTCATTGTGTCAATCCACAAATTGTATTTCATGTCTCACTCTTGCATCTTTAGCCTAATGTCGGCTCCATTTTGCTGTTGCTAAACTTCTAGAACATTCCTTAGGTGCATGCCTTACAAAAATATTTCCTTCACGTTCTGACACCCTGACCCATGAAGGAATTTTCCTGAGTAACCTTATCTTACACATGTCTCCTTGCACTAAGCATCAATATGTTCCATGCACTTGGAACTAGTTTGGTTTCCCACGACACTCATTCCTCAAGCTCATTAAAAATATGAAAAAGACAAAAAAATCAAATATTCTCAAAACAGGGGACGAGAAAACATTCTCTTTTACTAGTAGCAATCTAGTCAACCTTGTATAAAGCACATCCTTCAGTTTGTTCTGCAAAGAACTTGGGATTCAGTATGACCTTAGGAAGTTGTTCTCATTACATAGAGTTGTGTCCTCCTCCATTTGGTTACTCTTCCAAACACATGGAGAGTTTGTGCTGCCTCTTGTGCCACAAGATTATGTCAATATCACGCTCCATGAGTCTTTTCATATGTCGTGCTCTTTTCCAAGGGAAATTATTACAACCCTAGTCAACCATTCTTCAATAAGCCCCTTGACCTTCATGATTCGTCCATCCCGAGAGTCTCGTCAAGTTCACATTGAAAAATCAACAAGGTCCCATGCCCGATAATCAAGATCCTTCAGTCTTTTCATGGTGTCTTGTCGAAGACCTCAAGATAGTGAGTTTTACACTCCTATTATACTCCTACCCGAGTTATGAAGATCTTGAAGATATTTCTCGAGTTACTAAAGCTATCATCTACAACTATAGGCATTGATACACCCTAAAGATTCATATCACATTGTATTTGTATATCTTCTGATGATTTTGAGATGTAGATCTATTGTGTATTATTCACAGCTACAATCTATATTGGAATACACATTAGACATGTGGCCATGATTACTATATATGACATGGATATGCATTGTACGTGATTGGAAGCCATGCTTAGTTTGTCTCGAGCATGGGTATGCCTTCCCCGATGATTATTTCCCTTTTTAAATATGATGTAATGTATTTCGACCATCAGTTGATCTTTTGACCTCACACATTAGGGGGCATCTGTTATAGCTCAAAATTCCATTATCATGCATTTTTTACATTGGCCTACTCACTTACACATCCACCAATCACTTTTGTTGAGGTTCCTCTTTAAAAAACACCTTTTTTCATGGTGTGCGCGCCCTGCTACATATGAAGCATGTGTACATACGTTAGTTTCATGCTTGAAAACCCATGTATACTCTAAAAAGTAAGAAAAAATAAAAAAAAAAATCGCTTTCGGGTGTAGTTTAAGGGCTATCTTAGGTTTCACAACCATCTTACCTCATGTAGCCCTCATGAAAACCAATTAACTAGCTTTCTCCATATGAAAATTGTTGGGTATGTGTTATATTCTTTGGAGAATGTTGCGTATGCATCTGACGCACAGGGGAGTGTAGGGGTTCGTGGGCAGCGCCCCCGATTTTTTTTTTCTGCATCGGGACCGCATTATATTTAGGTGGTTTTTCGGCACATGGTTTCTTTCCCAATGGTTTTCTATTTTCGGTTAAGGAATTAGGGTTTTGGACTAATCCAGGTCATTAGGTTAGTGTTTTGGATGCTGCTAGCTCCTATATGTATTTTGTATTGTAAACATTGTAACATAATGAATGAATATAGAATATGATGGTTTTCCTGGTTTGGGTTTCGAGGGGAAAAATCTCTGTGTAATGTTTGTATTTTCCATTGTATCTTTTCTGTTCTTTTTTTGAATATCTGTTTGCAGTAGATATCATAAAAGGTTATAATTTACATTTGGTATCATAGCTTTATTGGCTTCAGGGGGACGCCTTTGTTGTCAAGGGTTTGGCTCGAGACTGTGATAAGCCTTGTTACAGTGGGAGATCTGTGGTATTATTTTTCCAGGTGAAAAGAAATGGCAAGCAATTCGAAGATGGAGATCGAGAAGTTTAATGGGAAACGCTTTGAGCTGTGGAAGCTCAAGATGGAAGATCTATTGGTGGACATAGATCAGTGGATTGCGGTAGATCCAGGTACTTCACCTATAGGAACTTCTGCAGATGACTGGAAAAATTTGGATCGAAAGGCAAAGAGCACAATATGACTGTGTCTCTCTGATTCAGTATCACTAAATGTGTCAGAGGAAGCTACAACCAAGGATTTATGGGAAAAGTTGGGGAATTTGTATCAGTCTAAGTACCTAGTAAATAAAATATTCCTGAGAAAGAAGCTGTATAACCTGAGGATGAGAGATGGAGACTCGGTGAAAGAGAATTTGAATGCCTTCAATACTATGGTAAGTCAGTTAATATCTGTTGAGATTAAAATTTCAGATGAAGATAAATGTATCAGTTTGTTGTGTTCTTTACCAGACTCGTGGGATAGTCTGGTTATGGCCATAGGTAGTAATACAACTTCCTTGAATCTTGAATAAGGTCTCATCCTTATTGTCGGAGGATATGAGACATAAGAATATGGAAGGACATAGCACATATGCATTTTTTGAAAGAGGACGCTCCCAAGAAAGAAATAGATCTAATTTCTCAATTGGGAGATCTAAGTCTAAGGGTAGATCTAAATGTCTCGGAAATTTTGTAAGGGCATGTTGGAGATGTGGAAAAGAAGGGCACTACAAGAAGCAGTGTAGATCCAAAGTTGAGAAAAAGAAGGGATCTGAAGAATATTCTTCTACAAAAGAAAAGACCTCAAAGGAAGAAGGAGGGGA
The DNA here is from genome assembly GCA_009831015.1 of Picea engelmannii. NCBI lineage: Eukaryota > Viridiplantae > Streptophyta > Pinopsida > Pinales > Pinaceae > Picea > Picea engelmannii. The sequence continues at coordinate 161,545 of ML783220.1, read as the reverse complement.
TGTGTACTTGGCCTCTTCAAGCACGCATTCAGATCATGAGGCATGGTTGGTTGAATCTGGTGCATCATTTCATATGAATCCCCACTGGAAGTGGTTCTGCGAATATGAAAAGTATGATGGAGGTAATGTTTTCTTAGGTAATGATTCGATAACCAGAATCATAGGAAGAAGAAGAGTCAAGTTGAGGCTCATAGATGGAAGGATTAGAACACCACCTAGTGTTCTTCACATCCCAGGTCTGGCTAGAAATTTGATTTCTGTAAGAAAAATGGATGATGCAGGGGTAAAAGCAATATTTGAAAAGAAAACCTGCAGGATGGTTCAAGGAGAAATGGTGTTGCTGAGGGGAGTTAGGTTTGTAAATCTATATAAGATTCAAGGAAGCACTATTAGTGACAGGTGTAATAGTTCCATTGTTCCTAATATTGGAGTTGAAGAAGAAAAAACTCCTACAATCTCTGGAGAAAAGGTTATGCTATGGCATCAAACACTAGGGCATATCGGAGAGAAGGGTCTTCGACTACTACATGGTAAAGGTATGGTTGAGGGTATGTCTAACTACTCTCTAGATTTTGATTTCTATGAACATTGTCTATATGGGAAGAAAAATCGGGTGAGATTCCCCTCTAGTGCAAAGAGGGTAGAAGGAATTTTACAGCTAGTTCACAGTGATGTTTTTGGACTTGTGTCAGTCCCATCATTGGGAAAATATTTGTAGTATGTCTCATTTATAGATGAATTCTCTAGGAATACTTGGATATATTTCCTCATGAATAAATATGAAGTCTTTGATAGGTTTAAAGAGTTTAAGTCTCTTGTTGAGAATCAAACAGAGAAAAGAATTAAAGTGTTGAGGACAGATAATGGCAGAGAATTCTGCGGGAATAAATTTGAAGAATTCTGTAAGAAGTGAGGTATAGAAAGGCAGAAGACTACTCCATATACACCTCATCATAATGGAGTTTTGGAAAGGATGAATAATACGTTGATGGAAGAAGCAAGGTGCATGCTCAGTGGTGCCAGGTTAGGGAAAGAATTCTAGGCAGAGGCAGTGGGTAATGCATGTTACCTGGTCAATAGATAACCCCCATCAGTGTTGGACGACAAGACTCCAGAAGAGGTATGGACTGGTAAGGAACCTTCTCTCACACATCTCAAGGTTTTTGGCTACGATGCATATGTTCATGTTACAAAGGAAAACATGAGTAAGATGGATAAGAAGGCTGGAAAGTGTATCTTTATTGGATATAAAGATGGTCTCAAAGGTTATAAGCTTTGGAACTCAAAAAATAAGAAGGTAGTGTATAGACGAGATGTGGTATTTAGAGAAATGAAGGATGTTGTTAAACAAGAAGCCCTACCAAGTAAGGAAGAACTAGAGAAGATAGATTTTGATTTAAAGGATGATGAATCATACTCTACAGAATAACAAGAATCAGAAGAAGAAGATCCTCATACTCCAGTATTGAGGAGATCGAATCGAGAAAGAAGGCTACTGGAAAGGTATTGTCCATCTTATTTATGTTCAAATTTTTCTTTTTCTATTACTGATGATGATCCTAGGACTGTCAGGGAGGCAGTGGATTCAAAGGATGAAAATCTCTGGAAAAGGGCCATGGACAAATAAATGACATATTTGAATAAGAATGAGGCTTGGGATCTAGTGGAGTTTCCAACTAGAAGATATCCCATTGGCAACAAATGGGTATTTAAAAAGAATTTGAATGCAAAAGGAAAAGTGGAGAAATACAAAGCTCGGTTAGTAGAAAAGGGTTATTCCTAGGTTGAGGGAATTGATTTTGGTGAGATTTTTCCTCCTGTTTCCAAGTTAACCTCCATAAGATTTATGTTATCTGTTGTTGCTGCATTTGATTTTGAAATAGAAAAATGGATGTGAAGACAACATTCCTACATGGGGATCTAGAAGAAGAAATCTATATGAAGCAACCATAAGGTTATGCTGTGAAGGGAAAGAAGGAGTTGGTATGCAAGATGAAAAAGTCCATGTATGGTTTAAAACAATCACCAAGAATATGGTATCAAAAATTTGATACTTATATGCTAGGACTTGGCTTCACAAGAAGCAAAGAATATCACTGTGTGTATCTTAAATTAATTGGTGATCATTTGATTTATTTGGTCTTATATGTGGATGACATGTTGCTAATAGGAAACAACAAGGAGATTATCCAGGATGTGAAAACTCAGTTGCCCTCTAAATTTGACATGAAGGATCTTGGTGCTTCAAATTTCATTTTGGGCATGGAAATTAAAAGAGATTGGAAAAGGAGGAAACTCCGGTTAAATCAGAGAAAATATGTCGAGACAATATTGCATAGGTTTAATATGCATGAATGTAAACCGATCAAGGTTCCTATTCCTATTGGTGTAAAGTTATCTATGGATCAGTGTCCCAAGACACATGAAGAAGAGGAGGACATGTCTCATGTTCCATATGCGAGTGTAGTTGGCAGTTTGATGTATGCAATGGTCTGTACTAGACTGGACATTGCACATGTAGTGGGTGTTTTGAGCAGGTATATGTAAAAATCAGGGAAGGAGCATTGTACAACAATAAAAAGGGTTTTCAGGTATTTTTGTAGCACTGCTAGCTATGGATTGTGCTATAAAGGAAGACCAGGATTGGACAGAGTGGTGGATATACATGGATTTGTGGATGCAGACTGGGATGGATATTTGGATCGTAGGAGATCTATAAGAGGGTATGTGTTTAACATGTTTGGAGGAGCAATAAGTTGGATGAGCAAAAGATAGGCTGTAGTGGCACTTTCGACTATAGAAGTTGAATACATGGCAACCACTCATGCAAGTAAGGAATCAATATGGTTACAAAGATTGTGTTAAGGTATTGGGTTGGTACAACAAGCTGTAAGGATAGAGTGTGACAGTCAGAGTGCAATTTTTCTGGTGAAGAACCTTACTTATCATTCAAAGACAAAGCACATTGATGTTCAATATCACTTTGTGAGAGACATGATTGAAGAAAATAAAGTATCACTGATGAAGGTGCACACTTTGAAGAATGTTGTAGACTCATTAACAAAATCTCTGAGCACTGAGAAGTTCTCTTGGTGTAGAGGATCCATTGGCATTGTTGCCCTGGATTGTTGATTATGTAACCCGGTAACCCCCTGTATGCAAAGAAAGAAACAAGTGAGAGAATGTTGGGTATGTGTTATATTATTTGGAGAATGTTGTGTATGCACTGGGTGCACAAGGGGGCGAAGCCCCTCTGCACGAAGTTTCAGGGGCAGCGCCCCCCAAATTTTTTTTTTCTGCATCAGGACCGCATTTTTCGGGACTGCATTTTTCTGAGACCACATTATATTTAGGTGGTTTTTCGACACATGGTTTATTTGTCGATGGTTTTCTATTTTCGGTTAAGGAATTAGGGTTTTGGAATAATCTAGGTCATTGGGTTAGGGGTTTGGATGCCGTTCGCTCCTATATGTATTTTGTATTGTAAACATTGTAACATAATGAATGAATATAAATATGTTGGTTTTCCCAGTTTGGGTTTCTAGGGGAAAAATCTCTGTGTAATGTTTGTATTTTCCATTGTATCTTTTCTATTATTTTTCTAAATATATGTTTGCAGTAGATATTGTACAAGGTTAGAATTTACAAAACGGGCCCTAGGGGGGTGATTTTGATACATCAAATAAGAGGCAAGAGAACTCTGCCAAATTTTCTCCATTGTATTCCAAGCCTTTTTGCCTTCTTCTTTGAGTTTCATCCTCAACATTTTGTTCCATTAATCTTCCTTATACCATTCATCCTTTTCCCTTATATTGGCATGTTGGTGGTGAGGATAACATATTAGGAATAGTTCACTTGGAGTCAAAGAAGAGGAACTGATATGAGGTTTGTAGAGTGACATCGATGAGATTCAGGTTGTAACTTCCAATCTTGTTATTAATAAAAGAGAAACTTCTTTGTCCCAAATATTTTTGTCTTTATGTTTATGTTTAGGAATGTTTTTCATGAATACACAACCCTTTAAATGACTTTGGTAGCTATGCATTTGTTGTTATAGTTTGTTTTGTAAAGTAGTTTCAGGCCAGCTTTGGGAGGAGGCTTGCAATATTGGAATGAACAACAACAGGAAGGGATCTACAATAGACATAAGGACTCAAGGTACACATTTTGATTGTCTCTCCCTTCTCTTAACTATCATTAGGTTTTTGTTGGATTTGGGGTAGAATAGAATAATTTCTATGTTTTAATGTGTCAAGGCTCTGCCTAGTCGCTAGACCCAGATTAGGGGGATTTTTCCCGATATCACATCCCCTCTCACATCTGTTGAGAAGCCAATCAAATTGTTGATAAACTTGCCAATGTAGGGGTGAGTCTTCAAAATGGTGATATTCTATGCTCACCATCCCAGTCCCCAGATCACCCCTTATTCTCTGAATGTTTAGTTTAGGCATAGAAAGACATCCAAACCCTAGATGGGGTGTCAACCGATGGCCACATTACATGATATCTCATGCACACCAACCACCCCTTCTCGCCTCATGTGGCACTCTGATGATTATCATTTATGCCAAAATCACTCCAACCTGCAACCGCACCTGCTATTGTCCTCCACCAGGTATAATGCTCGTGCGATATCATTGGCTCTCCAGAATATTTTGCGGGCTAAACCTGTCGCCTTCCCGAGGAATGTTTCTCATTATGTTAATCTCCTTTGCCAATGAGATCTCCATCTTCTTTCCATTCCTCCCTCCATGCGATCTATCTCTCTCTACACCAGGCTCTTACTGTCAGCCTTGAGTTCCCATTTCACCCTAGAAACCCTCATTCAAGACTCTCCTTGGTGTCTTCCTATGCCTAGAGAGTGAGCCATATTGTTAAAAATAAGATCACGCTCTTCCCATAGTGGTCAAAATACCTCTTCCATTCACCATCGTGGTCCCTACTGCATATGCCCCTACAACTCCATCATGGACCACCGCTTTTCCTTTCCTCATGATGTAGCCAACGAACATAATCCATCCTCTACTCCTCCCATGACTTTCTCCACCACCTCCCATCTCGCCAACCCGAATGCAACCTCCAGTTTTGTCCCTTTCCCTCCACCTCACCTAGTATTCACTGATGCTCAGAGGGAAACCATTTTGGAGTTGCGTCGCGAAACTCTCGAGATGAAATTTCATCAGGAGCTAACGGAGAAGCACCTGCACTGGATTTTGGACTCGAGCACACATAACCCTAATCAACGTCACACTAAAGAGGAGTTTCTCAAGGCAGCCATGTCCAAGAATTCCTTCCCCTACAACTACACTAACAAGTAATGTACATGGACTGATACTTTTTGTTTTTTATAGCTTGTGTATGGCCTATCAAACTACATATCTATCTCTTCTACTATATTTATAGGCCCAACATAGTTTTATACATTGTTAATCCTGTCATTATGTTAGATAGTAGTTGATACAACAAAATTTTATGGAACTTCTATCTCTGGTGGTGGGGTTGGTTTCCTTTCATGGTAGCCTCAGCACCAGTTTTTGGAACCTCTTATGTAAATTTTGATTCAGAAAGGTAATACAAACAACTAGCTTACAATATATATATATTTATTGAGTTTTTTAAATTAAATTTTGTTTTATGTTTTTAATTTATAGTTTCGTTTTATATTTTGTGTTATTTTTTTTTTATGCATAAAGTTCTTTTTTTTTATAATTTTTTTTTCACATTTTGTATATTTTGTAATTTTTTTTAGACATTGTGTTTTGATTAATTTTTTTTTAAATTTGCTCTTTTTTTCTTTATTTAGAAAAAATGTATATTTTTGTGAAAAAATTAGTTATTGTTTTTTTTCATTTTTAATGAAAAAAATGTTTTTTTATTTTTAACGAAAAAATGAATTATTTTTCATTTATTCATTTGTTATTATTTCGATTTTTTTTTCTTAATGCAAGTTTTTTTTCGGTCGAAAAAAACGTAATTTCTATTTCACTAAAGAAAGAATTACATTCCTTAGGCACCCAAGGTGTAGAGAGATTTTTTTTTATGTAAATTTATTAAAAAGAATAATTAATTATTTTTTCAGCTAACACCACTTTTGAATTATGAGTCAAGTTCAAGGTTTTTTTCAACAATGGTATCTGTTGTCAAGGCCACAATTCCAATCAACTCATCGTTTTAAATCCATAAATTAAGTTGGTGTTTCTAATAGAACCACTTTTCAATTCAAGGGTCAATTTTAAGGTTTTGTTATCTTTTCAAGGCCATGATTTCAAAAATGTTGCAATTTTAGCCACCTCCGTTAAAAAGTTGCTACTGATAGCACCACGTTTTGATTCTAATGTTCATTTTGGTGTTTTTAATGCAAAAATATGAGTTTTTTTGAAGGAGTTTTATTTTCGAGGTCACAATTCTCATTAGGTTGACAACTTTGTTATAATTTTTCTCATATTACAACATAGGCCTTATTTATTAATCATGGAATCCATACATATCTATACATAGTAATATATATACTTAGAGGGTTAGGGAGGTTAAGACAGTAACACTTGGGGGGTGAAGCATTGTATCAGTGGATGGATTCTCTATCTATAGAGGGCCACCAAAATGAGATGAAGATATATCCTTATCAGTAGGAACACTCTCAAAACTATTGTAATTATGATCTCTTATGAATATTAACTTCTTGGTCACACATGTAAACATTAGCATTCATGACATTACCCCCTTGTGGGGGATTACCCTATGTGACCCATTGCATAGGTGGAAGGTTTGTTGCAACCATTTATTTCTTCTATAGGGGAAACTGATTTGTTGGGAATGGAGGTTTCTATTGGGTTTCTCATTGGCACAAGTATTGATGAATCTCATCCATATGAGGACACCATTGAGTAGGATGGTCTCTAGTACAAATATTTCATGGAAACTTCATCTTAATTTTCTCTTTGGTCTCTTCTGCATTAGCGTTTCAATTAGGGGAAGCCCCTTTCCCATAAGCATAATTATTTTGTTTGTTTTTCTTCTTTCCTCTAGGTTGTTGTGCATTATTCATATTTTGTGATTGTACCAAATGAATGTCATAGGTTTGGGTAGGGAATGATTCATTTTGTGACATTGGTGCAATTGTGTTTAGATTAGAATATATGGTCATCTGACCCATTTGACCTATCAACTGACCAACATAAGCATGGGAAAAACACCAATCACACCATCATCATGTGGTTTTGGGGTAGGTTTAAGAGGATCTATTAACGACTTAGGAGCATGAGTTATTAGCTCATATAAAGTGTCAGGGGAATAAGTCAAATCTATATCAAAGAATGTAACATCACTTGATCTTTGATTAAATTGCTCGACATAGCAACATAATTCACAATATTAGTAAATAATAACTTCACAAAACAATCCTCTATAAATTGATCTACAACTTCATCTCTAATGAGTCTATGTCACCATCTCCATTCATGAATATGATTGAAAATTTGGGTGGTGGTATTCTATTGTAAATATGTAAAGAGTTTGATTACAATCTCATAATGGATTAGGAGTTGGAAAAGTGTCAAAAAAATCATCTCCAAAGATGAAAAATCATTACTTAAAGAATCAAGTACTGTAACATACAATTTCACAGCACCCCCTGTCATGGTTTGTCGAAAAAAACACAAATTGATGCTATCATCCAATGAGGAGTTTGATGAACACCATGGGTGGAAAATCATGACATGGGTGGAGGATCTTCTCCTATATTTTTTTCAAACTTAGGTATATTCGACGGTAATTTCCTAGGTATAACCAACTTGGTGGGTTGATGCTTGATGGGGCCATTCGTCAATCAAGATATATCTGGTAAATTAAAGGTCTCCAAGAAAGGGAACTTAGTATCGGTGAATGGATTATGAATGATGAATGAAAAAACTTGCAATCCATATGATTTCATAAATCTTTTCATGCCACTAGACCTAGGGAAATTGCTTCCCCCAACAATAGTAGCACTATTGGCTATTGGGGTAAACAAGGGATTAAATTTCCAACCAAAAAGAAAAATATCATTGGGTATATTTGGACTAGCTATGAGTATACTAGAGACAAGTGGAAACTCGCTTCTAGCATTAAAACCAAGGCTTTATCCATCACTAAAAACAAATCTAGATGTAGATGCTTCTGAATACCAAAAATGCTACCTAAATATGAATGAAACTAGCTTGCATACAATCAAGAATTAACTTCACATATCATAAAGTCTATACAATATTCCTAGGATGAAAAGGATCAAGAAAGACACCTGAAAAAAACAAGGAATAAATCTAATTTATTCTCCAATGAAGTCATCAATTTTGTTTCATGGAAAGTACCTACAAATTAGAAACTACCCTCTTTGGACATGTGTGATCCAATGGAAAGCAATGAGGATAGATATCATACTTTTTTCTCTTGAGATGAATCATGCAATTTCATAATTAAATGAGAGAGGGAAGAATGAAAATACATTAATCATGATGGTTGTCCAATGAATGCAATGATTCTCACTAGATCCAACTCCAACAATGTTTCTTTACCAAATTATATGCATAATCATCAAACAAGAAAAACCTTCCTCATTCTTTCATAGGACATTAAATAGAATCTTGCATGAATAAATCCCTAATCTAGTAACTCAATCTTACCTATATCAACAAAATCTTATTAAAGACACAAAATAGATCCATACACATATTGTTTTTTTGGTGGGGTGCGAATTGAGATCTATATTTATCAAAAGAGAATTAAAACAATAATAATTACTTTGAGATATGTTACTGTACTCCTACATACAAGACCCAAAGTCCATCTCCTTAGCCATGAGTTCACCTTTGTTGACAAGCATAATATGGAATTGTATCACAGTAAGATAGCCAATATGGCTCTCACCTGATCCCTAATCACACTAATGTTGATGTCGAGCACTCAACAATCATAGAAAACTATAAATGAAGGATTATTACACCAATTC
>ML783220.1:113441-145220 GCA_009831015.1 Picea engelmannii | reverse complement strand
CTTAGGGATACAACACATCAGCGGAAATCTGTTTGAAAGCATACCGTCCACAGATGCAGATGCGATTTTTATTAAGGTGAGAAATACTGTTCGATTTTATTTGTACGTTAATTATTTGATAATATTTACTTTGGATTTGTCCATGGAAGAAATTAGTAGTACTTTATTTACTTATAAGTTTATTTTGGATTTGTCAATCAAAGAATTTTCTACATATCTGGGATGACGAAGGTTGCATCAAGCTACTGAACAACTGCTACCAGGCCGTTGCAGATAAAGGCAAGTTAATAATAGCAGAGGTTGTCCTGGATTTAACTGAAGATTCTGACCTTGTTGGGTCTGCCCAAGTTTTAGATGCTCTAATGTTGAATGTTTCACCAGGAGGTAGAGAAAGGACCCGAAAACAATGGACTGAACTTTTGAAAGCAGCTGGTTTTTCTCTATCTAAAATCGTGGGGAGGAAGGGCACTATAACTAAAATTATTGAAGCAATCAAGTGTTAAATCTTTAGATGAATTCCTACCGTTCATTTATGGCAGAAAGTGAACGTTCTTTCCTTCATAGCAATGTGTTTTCCAACCAAAATATATGCAGCAATGTATGATGTAATCACATAGTTTAAGTTATTGTATTAATAATATAATTATGCTACTTTTCATTTCAATACATCTTGAGTTATGATGTTAAGATGTAATCACATAGGTGATGTTTAATTTATTGCATTATTAATATAATTATGTTACTTTTGAATATTTTTTGTTGTATCATTTTTTGTATTGTAATTGTCAATTTGATTATAAATATAATATAAGTAATTTAATAACATTTTTCATCTTCACTTATTTTTATAATATTAATATACAAATAACTTATTTCACAAGTCAGAAGACAAATACTTTTTTTCTGTGTAATCCATGTACTAAGTATGTTTATTTCATAACGAAAAAGATAAATCTTTTATATGTATAATCCATGTACTAAGTATGTCTTATAAACAATTTGGTTTATAAATAAAATATAAGTAATTTAATAGCATTTATCATCTTCAATTATTCTTATACTATTAATACACAAATAACTTACAGGTACGATTCTGTCGGCAAGTGTGTTTTGAAGAGTCAAAGGGAAATTGTGCACTAGTACAATTTATATTGATTGCAAACTAACAGACTCACCACTTTGGGGTTTGTGGATGCCTACGCCTAGTCTCGAGTTGGTAGGTTCTGGACTCAGTTTTGCTCCTGGCCGGCTGTCCTCTCCCTGTGTTCAAGTTTGAACGGATTTCTTCCTCCTCTGAGGTAGGGGTTGGGGTTGGCTAAAAGTTCTACTTTTTAGGTTTTTTTGGCTCTATGTAAATATGGACAAAATCTCTATTTTCTATTGTTTAAATTTTTTTTCTGAATGTATAAATGGATTCAGCCTACTGAAAAACCCTGAGACTTTTGGATTATACAAGCTTAGCCACTCAAATCTGTATATCCAACAATTCCTCACCAAATTTTCTAATAAAATCAAACGGAAAAAGTCACCCGACAACTACAAAAAATTAGAAGGTTTAAACTACTGTAATCTTTTATGTGTAATCCATGTACTACCTAGTATTTTTTTATGGTTTACAAACAACTCATTTCCCAGGGTAGACAATAAATATTTTGTCAGTGAAGTCCATGTAATAAGTGGTTATCTCTTTTGGTTTGAAAGACTAGATTGTGGTTAGCCCATGAAATTAATTTTGGCTGTTATGACACTAGAATTTAGAGGTAAATTTTATGCTTTGAATTTAGGTTTGGCTTCAGAATTAAGAAGTAATTTTGATGATATCATTTTGATTAGAGAAATTGGAATTTATTTATTAATTATTTTAAAATAAGTAATATTATGTTTTAAAATTGTTTTACTATTGAGGAGATAGATATATAATTCTTTATATTGATTAAATAAAAAAACAATATTCCTTTTAATGTAGAAGTTTAAAAATAAAGAGAATGAAATGTATAATTATATAATATAATATTAAAAGCATTAGCAAGCAATAATAAAAACTCTCTTATCATATATATATATATATATATATATATATATATATATGATTTGTCTATGATTAGATCCAATTTCAACAAACTAAATATTCTATGAAGTTATTTTGGTATCAAATATATATATCTTTGGTATTGAATTAGCAAAAACAGTGGCGAGAGATAACAAGAAGAACAATTTAATGAGATGTCACAGTTAAAAATTTTTAATTTCAAATTATAGAAAGTGCTAGAGCTCAATGTTGTTTAAAGTTTAATGGAAGGTTTGTTGTGTTGATTGTGGAAGGTATGTCACTTAAAATAGATCTCAAATTATAGAAAAGAATAGAGCTGGACGTTATTTAAAGTTTAATGGAGGGTTTGTTGTGTTGATTGTGGAAAGTATGTTGAAACGGTTATGTGACTAGGTTAATAATTTTTGGTGGGTGTTAGATATTTTTCTTTGCTCAAAATCTATAGCACATAATAATATCAATTTCATATGGTTATAGATTGATACCAATTAATGAAATTAAATGTAAAGTAGTTGGGTTGAGAATAATGCTACAACTAAGGAGAACACAACATTGTAGTGCAATATTTTTATGATAAGATTATGTTGTAAGAAAATAAATAATCTAATATTTTTATGTGTGTAGCTAAAAAGTTTGTTATAACCATGATGAGATTCCATGTGATAGACAATATGACCAAAGAAAAAAAGGACATACATAATCCAATATATAATTTTATGCTATTCATGTGTTCCAATCATGGAAACTAAAAGAGAATGCAATATATCATGCACTGATTTCATCCATGATATCTCACAAAAAATAGGGTATATTGATTTCAATGATGATATTAAAAAAATGATTTACAAAATTAAGATAATTGAAATGATTTCAACAATGATATAACAAAAAACAATAGGTGCAAATATTTTAGAGATGGTACATGAAAAATTAATTTGAGGAATTAGTTGCAATCATTTCAATAATGACATAATGCAAAACAATGTAATGCATTGATTTTATTGATGACACAATAATAAATGATTTAGAGAAATTAGTTACATTGATTTCAATGGTGAAATAATGCAAAATAATATGCATCAATTTTATGAAAATTGATTTAGTATAGCCAATTAGTTATATTCATTTCAACATTGATATAACATAAAAAAAAAATGAAGTGCATTTATTTCAATAATAATTAAATAACATAAAACAATATGGTGCATTAATTTCAATCATAATAGTATGACAACTGATTCAATGCATTAATTGATTGAAAAAATGATACTAAGGAAATTAATACTCTATATTGATTTGAATTGTTAGATAGTGTAAATTATCAAATGAAATGAATTGAACAATCAAATATTATAAGTTGAAGTAGTATTCTTGTTTTGGTTGGCTATGATTTATCTATGAGTATTTTCACATTAAATCCATTATAATATTAAGATATATAAAATGTGAAAAACCCATAAAGTTTAAAATTCATGGATGGTAAATTGGGTAAACAACCACACTCATCCACTTAAGCTAATCCACCAAAATTAATATTAAATATTATATTTTATTATATTAAAAAATAAAATAAAAATAAAGAAAACCAACAACTCCATATACATGAATATGAAGTATATTTATATTTTAATTCTTAAATATTTATATGATTGAAATTAAATTAATAAGAAAAACATAATATATATATATATATATATATATAAGAGTGTATTTTTATATTCTAATTATTTATCTAATTGAAATTTTAATTATTATATAATTGAAATTAAGTTAATTAAAAGAAATCATATATATGTGGGGAGATCTGCATACGTATGGAGGCGTTCAGCGTTTTCAAGACCTTTTTTATCTTTCAATTTTAAAACTTTATTTTATTTTAAGTCACATTCATCTCTACTTTGACATAGGCTCCCTTGTTTATAATATTTTATGCCCATTTTGAATTGTTTTTTATTTTTTCTTATTTAGTTTATTTAATTTAACTTTTTCTATATATATAAAATCGATTTATATTATTAAATCATATTTTTTTATTAATATTAATTTATCTCAATATTAATATTGATTAAGTTATTTCTAACTTATATATATTTATTTTAAGGGTTTACTTTTTTTCTTTCTTAAAATAGAACAGATACCATGATAAATAATTAGTGTACATTAAAAAAGACATTTCAAAACTTCAACATAATTAATAAAATAATTTTTATCTCTTAATTTGATCATTTAATTATATTATTAATTTTGATTTGTTATTTTTAAGCTATATTAAAGATATTTGATTATTATTTATTTAATATATAAATATTAATTATTTAATTATTATTTTGATCAATTTTTTTTTTGAAAAATGTATTATATTATTCAAATTAAATAGTTATTTCTTTCTTCACTTATTTATTCTTGTAAAAAACTATGCATTTAAATTATTAATGATTAGCTGAGTGTCTACTCTAAACATTGAGAACTTTATAAAAATTAACATGTATTTGGAAAAATTGACAACAATTGTGACTAAATATGAATGATAAGAATATTAACAAATAAATGACTAATCTTTTGAAGTTGGTCACTAACTCTTAGATATTCACTAAAGCTTCAATTTCTATTCATGTCTAGTATTTCATTTATTGGGTCTCTTTTGATAGTGCATATAAAAAATGGAAATAATATTCTTGAATTTTCTATGGGCCAAGAGTGATAGGAGAAAGGATTCCATATAGTCAATTATAAACCGTGTTCCCTGCAAAGAGATCAGAGGGGGAGTGTCGATTGTTCAAAATTATATTCAGGCGTTCCCATTGTTTTCTAAATTAATAATTTGGGGAATTGATGGAAATGAGGCAGATAAAGTATTAGATAGAAATTGCATCACTCATGGGTTCCCACTAGGAAACTGTGAAAGGGAAAGATCGAATCTACAAAATATTTAGTTTCCCTTACCAACACTAAATAAAAGATGTTTTTTTGTTGGAAATTCATCAATGATATAGGTATTGTATATGAATGTAACTAGTGATTACTTTGGTCATCTACTAAGACCTTGTTCTAACTGGAGTAGAGTCAATTTCATTTTTGTGATAGTAGTTGTGGTGGTTTTGTGCATCATTGAGCTTCCTATCATTCCCATGTGATTATTTTCTCTCATGCCATGGGTGGACTCAACCTTGTGACATGCTTCTTTTCCCCATATTTACTCTTATTATCCATCACAAGTAGTTGAGTAAAAGAATTGTTATTGAGCCTATGCATTGAGACTCTTGAGCTCAATTCCTTCCACTCCATCCCCTTGTGATTATTGAGTAGAAACCATGGTTACAATTTTGGATATTTCTCTTATTGTTGAGTGATCATGCCTTATAATTTAGGAGTGAAAATTGGTGTTGTATAGGTGCCTTGTTTTTTGGGGGCATATTCTTCTTGGATGGATCTATTTTTTCTCGTGTGTTTGATCACTTATCTAGTATAAATCCCAACATCATTTCATTGGACACTTTGGAGTGTCTAGAGGTGTTGGTGGCTCATATTTAGTTGAGGTGTTCTAATAATTAGGAAAAGAAATACAAGCGTAATCGTTTCTATATGAGAGATTTTAGTTCACTACCAACAACCCAGGCCTTCAAATAAAGAGATAAGAGGATTTATATAACGATGGAAATTATAGTAAAACCTAGGTTAACAAATGAATCTTTTCTATTTCAATAAGTTGGCCATCAAGTATCATGAGATTCATAATGCATCCCCTTCACACTATACCCCAAAGAGTCCCAAGGTAGTTAATATCATTTATGGGTGTAAATAGAATTTTGGATTAAACGGATAGCTCCATTATTCTGAAGCATTCTCGAAGTATGTTTTTTCTAGTGACTAGTGGGGGGATCCATATTTATCACAATTGATCCCACCTCCATAGTTAAGGGAGTTAGATATGAAATTTTCATCTAATGTAGCAATACAAATTTGTATCTATCAAATTAATATTTCTAAGTTATTGTTCTCCACTTTTAAAAATGAATGTTCCTCAAAAAAATACCTTTATAAATGGTAGAGTGACAATTAGTGTCACCAAGGTTAAAGGTAAAATCATTCAAGGGACTTGGAAAAAGATTCATTTTTTTGTATTAGACAAAGAAGAAGCAACTTAATTAATTCTTTTTAATAGAGTATAAATTATTTTTTCCTTACCTTATGTAAAACTTGTACAAAATGCTCATATTGAAGTATGAATCTCAACATAAATATTCCTGATGGATGTAGTTTCCTCATATCCTTAAACATTTCTGAGCATGCACGGAGAATATCATATAACCTTTTAGTAATTTTATTGTCGGCGTTGCGTAGGGTACCCATGCCTTTCATCCTAATGCTAATGCCTATGTTGGAGACAAAATTTCAAGAAAAATTCTATCCAAGATTTTCTATTTATTCAACTATCCAACCCATATTCAAAAGGCCTTGTAACTCAATCTCCGAAACAAATACTTTTCTCATTTCCCGCATATGAATTTTGTTAAACTTTGTCCTTTAAAAAAAAATAAAAGACTATTGTGCTCTTCTTCTGAAAACGTTTTGGTGGAAAATCGATGTTTCAACAAGCATTATAAATAGAAAATTGAAAACAAGGGAAGTTGATAATCAGCCAGTCCTTGCCTTTTTGAATTGAGTTAGTAGCATGCATGTCTAGCAAACTTTGAATTGAGTTAGTAGCATGCATGTCTAACAAACCTTGATAATGTTGAGTACTCGATATTGTAACATAATTAGATATAAAATATTTTAATATTTTTTAAATTCAATATCAATAAAAGATTAAAATGGGTAAACCTTTTCTATGCAGGGTTAGAAAACAACTTAAAAAAAATTATATTTTACAATTATGCTCAAATTAAAATAGTATACATATATTTTAATATAATGTTTTTCAATTTTCAATAATTATTTATATTAGAAAAATCAAGGTTTACATATTTGTAAACATTTTATTTTTTAAATATTGTTATTCAATTTTTAATAATTATTTATATTATAAAAATCAAGGTTTACATATTTATAAACAAATTTTAAAAAAATTAAAAAAGTAACTTAAAAGCTTGGAAGGAGTTTAGAGGTCGAGAGTGTTTTTAAATTCAATAAATATAAAAGGCTAAAATGGGTAAACATTTTCCATAAAATTTCATTAACTATTATTCATAAATGTATGTTGATTAATTACCATCATTTAAGGAAAACTATAACACCTGAAATAATTTATTAGTGGTTCATAAAGAAGCATATGCGAACATTCTTATAAGATGTCTTTAGGTCTTTGGCTATTAACCTATTTTCTTAGCAAATGATACTCAATTTTAGGTCTTACTTCTAAACAAAAAAAACTTTTCTCAATATAGAGTCTACAAGTGGCATTTAAAAAATAAAAATAACCAAGAGAACATTTCAATGTTGGCCATTAATTAAATACTTCCATATGCACTTAAAGTAAAATATGTTTATATCAACTTTATAGAGAGAGAAATATATATCTATCTATCTCTGAAAAAATTATGGACATGGGTATTAGATTTAAGGAAAAATTCGAAGAAGAGGGAAGTTCAAATCATCGTCCTATTTCACTTTTTTGGAGTTCAAAAGAAGATTCACCTCCTACACCTGTTTAAATCTATAAGGTTTGGTTGGCGGAGGAGGAATTCACGAAGTTAGTAGCTTCCACTTTGGTAACGGTAAATCATGACACTTATGAAACCTTTATGGTGAAATTCAAAGCAAACCTGAAGCGCACTAAAGCTGTTATTAAAAAATGGATTTCGGTTTAGAAATCCAATAGGAAAAGGGAGCTTTTAGAGACTGAAGGAAACATTTCATAGATCATTTTTGAGGAGAATGATGGAGCCCTCAACCAGACACAACAAGAGGAACTTAAACATTGTCTAGAAAATAAGAGAAATTAATGGTTGAAAAACGAAGAGGTGGATTGGTACCTAAAAATTCAAGCACAATGGATTCAAGCTGGAGATAATAACACAAAAAAAATTCATCATTACACTAACCATTGCAGAAATGTCAACACCATTTGAGAAATCAATAATGAAGCATGAGTCTTGGTTAGTTCATTTCGAGAAAAAACGAAAACATGAGTGTGCTTCTTTGAAAACATTTTTCAAGATCCTAGCGGATTCCCTATTCAAGAGATTTTGAAGGTAGTTACCAAGTTCCATTTCGTGTTCTTCAAAGAAATGAACAACTCTTTAGAAGAATAGGTAACAAAATCAGAGCTGAGACAGGCCCTCTCCTCAATGCAGAATGGTAAAATTCTGCGTTCGGATGGGTATACGGTGGAGTTCTTTAAATCCTTCTATGATTTGTTGAAATAAAATCTTGTCCTTTTGGTTAGAGAATATCAAATAGAAGGTAATATCTATGGCCCGTTAAATGAAACTTTTCTTTGTCTCATACCAAAGAAACAAAAATCTGAAATGTTCAAGAACTATAAACCTATTTCTTGTTGTAACTTTGTTTATAAACTGATCACAAAAATTATGGCTCAACGAATAAGATCCTTGTTGAGGGAAATTATTGGAGAATTTTTTTTTGGTTTTCTTCAGAATTGCAAAATACACGACGCGGTGGTGATTGCACAAGATGTATTCCACTCAATGAGAAAGAAAAATCTTAAAGAAACCATTTTAAAACTTGACCTATCAAAAGCATATGATAGGGTTAACTGGACCTTTCTAAGGTTGTTTCTTATACAACTAGGCATGAGCTTAAGGACAATGAATTGGATAATGGGATGCCTTCAAAGTGAGTCCTTCGTAGTATTTCTTAACAAATATCCCTCCTTATATTTCATAACTTCAAGGGGGTTGAGCCAAGGTTTCCCTCTATCCCCTTTCATATTTCTCCTGATAGTTGAAGCTCTAAGAAAAATTATTAAAGAACCATGATCCAACACTATTTTTAGAGGTATAAGGGTATTTGAATCAGAGAGGGTTTCTCATCTCCTGTTTGTAGACGATGTACCTTGTAGCGTGAACATTTCCTTATTAGATGTTTCAAGACTCAAAACAATCTTGGATTCATACTGCAAAGCTACAAGGATTCATATTAATTCGGAAAAATCTTGCTTGGTTCTTAACAATTTATCTGAAGTTGAAAAAAAATTATTTTTAACTATAACCCTAGCTTAGAAGAAAGGAATTCAAGAAGGAATTAAATATTTGGGATTCTATATAAAACATGATCGATATAGAAAGAAGGATTGGGGATGGCTTAATCGTAAATTGTAAGTAAGGATTTCTTCTTGGGTTAACGGAACTTTGTGCAAAGGTGGTCGCCTTGTACTACTTAAATTAGTATTGGAAAGTATACCTACATATTGGAACTCCATAGTGGCCATTCCTGAAGGAATTCTAGATAAAATAAGGAGACTAAGTTGTAGATAATTGCGGGAAGGCCATAAATACCAGGGGGGTCTCCATTTGGGTATTTGGTCCTCCATCATTGTTCCAAAAAACCTTGGGGGATGGGGACTCAAAGATATTTGTCCCTTCGCTCATGCACTAACAAGACAAAATATTTGGGGCCTCTCACAAGGGAACTCCCTTTCGTCAAGAGTTCTACAGTCAAAATATTTCTCTAATTTATCCATAATGGAATGGTTTCATATTCCAATTAAATCCTCAAAGGGTTCTATCGTGTGGAAAGATTTAGTGGAAGACTTTCCATTTGTGGGAAAATGCACTGTTTGGAAAATTGGAAATGGGAGAAACATAAGATTAGGAGAGGACCCTTGGCTAGGAGAAGGGGATAATTTCAAGCTATTGGAAAGCCTGGGGTTGCATGATTCAGTCTTGTAAGGTTCACCACAAGAACTTCATGCATAATGGGACTCCTTTATCTCACGGTTCTATGAAAACTTCATCCTCCTGGGCGATGATTCCTCAGACACTCTTTGCTGGTCCACCAAAAACAAGGGTCCTTTACGATGAAACTTGGATATAAAGCATGGAAGGAAGACAAACTTCTAGTTTAGGCTAAATGGTGGTGGAAAACATTGTGGAGAAAAAAAGCTCCTTTAAGATGTAAAATTTCTCTCTAACTTGCTATGAATAATAAACTTTTGACTTGGGATAATGGAGTGAAAAGGGGTTGGTGCAGCCCTAATTGTTGCACACTTTGCATTAGTGATGATGAATCAGTTTCTTACCTTTTTTTCTTTTTTCCTTGTGCATGCTAGGTTGCAAAGTTGGTCAAGGAAAAATTAAATGTAAGGTCTGACTGGAACAAAGAAAGATTGGATAAATGCTATTAGTTATGGGTCCAAGATAGGGTCGTGAAGCTTTCTTCGAGCTTGCCAAGTATCATGATTTCAAACATCTAGTGGGTCTGCAACTCAGCTATTTTTAAAGACAATTGGATTCCTTTGAAGGTTATTGCAACGATTAAACTTAACCAGGATACTATATTTAAAGATCATTTGAAATAATGTAAGCAGTGTAATTTTACTCTCCCCACTTTAGATTATGACATCCCATGGGGATATTTCAGTGGGGCTAGCCCGAGGCACCCTCCTTCGTGTGGAATTGGGGCAATTATGTTCATCAACCAGAACCATTAAATTTACATTAGATATGCCCTTGTCCAGGGGTTTAATAACATAGATGAGTTAATTGCAATGTGGACCCTTTTGGAGACGACAAAATAGATAGACATTGAAAACCTACAGGTTTGGGGGGCCTCCAAATTGGCAATCTATTGGGCCCAAGGAAAAATAGAAATCCAAAATGTCAATGTGTCAAATATTTTCAGAGATATCAAGTTGGATTTTCCATCCTTTGAATGGATTTCTTTTCATCATGTTTTAAGATAACTCAATGTCAAGGCATATGAGCTATCTAAGGAAGCGCTTGAGAGGAACATTTGGGTACTATGAGTGTTTTCATGGGGTGAAAAAGTTCCTCCTTTATATGAAAGAGAAAGTAATTGATGAAGTTTCTTGTTTTCTTTTTCTAATTGACAAATAAGAAACATAAGCGGACTCTCAAGTTTTGTAAAAACTGTTCAAAGTAACATCCAATAGAATGGTGACAAGTTCTTTTTGATAATAAAAGTTTACGAGAAATATTCTAAGATGTATATTTTTGGATTACTCTTGAAATATATTAATATTATTAATTATAATATATTATTATTATTAATTATATAATATATTATATGATATAATACATATTATATATAATCAATATATATTATTATTAACTAATAATATAATATAAACATTTTTATAAAAATCTCTTCAAAAACTAAATATATAATTTTAATATTAATTTATAAATTACATTAAATAAATATATATTAATTATATATTATTAATATATTTTTATATTACATTTATATTATATATTATTATTATTCTGTATTAGCTTATAAATTACATTATTTATAAAGTTTTCATTAACTTATTATTATATTGAAAAATAATATTAAGTTAGTTATACATAATATAAGTTAGTTATATTATATATAACTAATTTATTATACAATATATAATATTAATTACAAATCATTTTTATTTAAGGCAATTTTAATTCTCAAATATATGTTTCCTAATTTATTTATAAATAATTATTACTGATTATTTAAACAATTGTTCTTTTTGAAAGATTTTAATTAATTTTATACTTTTCAATGAACTTGCAAAATTTAATTTAATTGTAAATGTAAATGATAATATAGCCTTTGGTTAGTTACTTATAAGTAAATTAATCGATTGAGTTATAAAACAACAATAAAACTTTCCTAAAATCTTATTTAAAAAAATACTTATAATTCTACTTGTAACATACATTGAAACATAATAATTACTAAGAAAAAAAAGCTCATTTAAAAAAACATTCCCTGAATACTTGTTGTAAAACTAAAGTAAATAAGCTATAATAGAAGTTAGTATATAATAAAACGTACCACTTAAGAATAATATTATTAGTAATATATTATATGAGTTTGAAATTCATAAAAAGTAAGTTTAACACTATATATTACACTTAAATATATATACTTATTATTTAAGAGTCAGATTATTAATAATATATTATATTTATTTGAAATTCATAAAAAGTAAAAAAGTGATAAAAAAAATTGAAATTCATAAAAATAAATAAAAAGTTATAAAGTAAGTTTAATACTATATATTATGTTTATCATTTAAGTAAGAGTAAGATTATTAATCATATATTATATCTATTTGAAATTCATAAAAAGTAAATAAGTTATAAAAAAATTTAATGTTATAAATAATATTTATCACTAAAATAAAGAAGGGTTGTATGGCAACTCAGTCCCTATGGAGTTAGTTGGGAATACATGTTAAACAATTAAACTTAATATAACTAAATGCAAAAGTAATGAATAATAGTTAGCTAAATTTCTTTTATTTGGCTTTGTAAAATCTATTTATTTAAAATTTTATTTAAAATAAAATAATAAGATATCTCTATTTATTTAAAATAAAATAATAAGATATCTCTATATTTGAAAAGATAATATAATATAAATAAAAATATAAAATTGTGTGATGTGAATAACTTAAATTAGTTTTATTATTAAAAAAAAACAAACATGAACTAATTAAAAAAAAATAAAATAACTTTTTATTAGTTAAAATTGTGTGATGTGAATAACTTCAATTAGTTGTATTATTTAAAAAAAATTAAAATAACTTTATATTAATTCTATTTTTTTATATTAATGATGAGGTATCTTTATGTTTTAAAGATAATATTAGTTTTTTTTTACATTTTCAAAACTATTATATATTTATCTATCAATCACGAATCCATTCATCTTTCTAATTCTTTTATTTATAAAGATAAATTTTTAACCAAAAGAGTAAATTTTAATGTTAAACAACAAAATACCTACTTCATTCCCCATCATTCACACTAAAGTCAAGTATCCTACAAAGTATCCATGTCATTCCCAAGTTCAATCACTTGTGAACTTTAATATTAAATTAAGAAGGGGACTTTATTATAGCGTACAAGAGATTGAGAGCGGGACTCATTGCCCATGGTAGCCAATGTTGGACCACAAAACTTTTTGTTCAATTAATATAAAATTTAGTTATAATATTTTATTAATACTATATTTTTTTAATTAATAAAATTGTTATTTTTAAATTAAATTAACAATATATTATGAATTTCATTAGCACAAATTTTTTTATTCAATTAATATAAAATTGAGTTATAATTTTTATTAATACTATAATTTTTTAATTAATAAAATTAATGTTTTTAAATTAAACTAGTATATGTGAATGCTAACATTTAAAATATTTAATAATTTTTACTAATTTCAATAAATATGAGTGATTAAAAACCCTATAAATTTTTCATTTAAAAAAATTGATATTTTTTAAAAGTAAAAATAAAAATTTAAAAAACCAAAAATAAATTCATTAAATATTTAAATTGCTATTTCACAATTCACTGAACTACTACATCATAATTGATTGACTCTCCTTCGGCAAAGAAATTTCTACCTTGACTACAATTACCCCTAAATAACAGCATACCCTAATATATATATATCATTGATCCAAAATTGAAATTCAAGAAAAGAAAAAAAAAACAAAACAAAACAAACATGGGGTCAGAACTAGCGGATTTGACTTTTTCACGGTCATTCTGGAAAGCCGTAGTTGAACGAAATTTCTTGGAATATGTTACGAAAGAGGGCATTATATACTTTCTTTGGATTTATTAGAAAGATTTGTTGTAACAACGGTTGTCTAAATGCATTGAGCTGAATTGACTTTGTGTACAAAACCATTAAAATTGACCAAGCATTCTGCATTTTTACTGTTATTTTAAACTATTATTCTTAAAAAAATTATCCCACAAACTTTGGCCTTCTTAACATTTAGAACCTACTCATAATTACAAACATGATATCTTAACTTTCAAAAAAAATTATCCTAAAAACTTTGACCTTCTTTCAAAAAAAAGACTATCCTAAAATATTTGACCTTCTTAACATTTGGATCTTACTCATACTTACAGACATGAATCATTTAAAGAATTAGTCGTATTTTAATGAAGTATTAATTAAAGCTCATTCCTGTTAGAATAAAGCTTACTTCAGGAGACTAGATTGAGTTGGTTGAAGATTTGTAGGAGGCTGTTGAGATATCTTCTCAATCACTCCCTCCAAGTATGGAATCTGTTGGATCTGAATCCAGCTATATATTTACCTATGTATGTGTGTAAGAGTGTAGTAATACAATTGAGTTGTTTGTGTAATCATGGATGCTCTCTTAATTTCTGAGTTGGTATCAGAGCTTGGCTGGGCTTAGCTCCTCACGGAGTGCCCAGGAATATGAAATAGATTGAGAGGTTGTTCTCCTGTATATATGTAGGGTAGGAGTGTATTGAATTATTGAATGTTGTTGATCTGTTTGAGGACCTGCCACCGGGAGTGTTGCATAACAAGGACAATTATTGGGTTTATGAGTGAGCTGCAGATTGGGTTTGACGAGCCACCTTATTACAGAGAGGAATCGTTGATTAGGAGGTGAGAGGCTGTTGCTGTCTACTCATATAGTATATGAGTATATGTTTTATTCCATTTGAGAAAGCCGTGAGCGGTAGCTGATTGTCACGTTGGAGGAGACCGATTCAGATAGCTGATTGTTCCTAAAAAAAAATATTGGTTGTTTAGTTTATTGCTTGGGTTTGTATATCCATGGAAAATTGGTAAACAATTGTGAATTTCCCACGGAGAGGGAGTCAATCCCTACGCAGAAACAATAGCTTACTGTTTGCGTGAAAATAAGATGTGATCAGTTTGAAAAAGGTGCATGAGAGAAGAAGCCACCATCGATTGACTTGTGTGTCAAAAGGAGCAGAAGCCAGTATCTGTCCTCGCCAATTAGTTGTTCCGCTCACTGTGCACATCTACTTCGCCAGGATCTGTCATCAAAAACAATCTTTGCGCCATAGCCAGGAAGAACACTAGATCATGGTCTTATGCGCTATGTGAAAGAGCCGAAATCTGAGATCAAATGCAAGAGGAATCACGCTGAAGTTGTCGTCAGAATCGACTATTGAGTTTGTTGTTGTGAAGGGGGTGCTGCAGACTCCTTGAAGCAAGGCATGTGCATTGAAGTTAGATCATCGATTGAATTAAAATTAGAGGGCGTGCCAATTTGTGGAATAATTGTTGGAACCTGTGCGGGTATTGGACATATGTTATGCATTCAAGATCTGCTGCAATATATCAAAGAAACAGAGCTGTTGGAACTTTATTATTTCTAGAAGCATATCCAGAGTGCAGCGAGTTCATTTTCCCATGGGTTGGTCACTTCCTTGGTTGCATTCATCAGAGTTTTATGTCAAATTGATTATTTTTATATTGTTTAAGTTGTAATGCAGAATCAAATATAGAGCAGAACGATGTAATTCAATCTTTTAGTTCTTGCGTGTTCTTCGGTGCCACAAGAGAAAGTTACTAGTTTGATTATTTCGAGTATGTTATAAGTTGTATATTCTTGTTGTACTTCAGTGCTCCAAGATCGACAATTATAGGTTACCTTTACATGGTGAGTTTAAAGTTTTGTGTGTAAGTGTCTATGTAAAAAAAAATAAGAACTTGTATTTTGATACAAGCTGGCAGCCCCAGTATCAAGTACATTGTTTTTATTGGAAGTCACCTTGTGCAAAGGAATGTTGAAGACATTTTGTATCCAAACTTTTCTTCTAGATATTGAAGGATAGCCGAAAGAAAAAATCCTCGAGAGGAAGGCAAGTTCATAGAATGCATCAATAATTGACATCTTTTATCACGAAAGCCCCGATGAGCCGAGTTGTCAAATTGTCCATTGTACAAGTTCATGAATGATGGTATGAAGCGTTTTGACTTTAAATGTGTCAATGGAAAGCTCGAAGAAGAGGAAGAAGAAAGAGCGGAAGCCATGTGATTGCAGAGTGAGTTTCAGTGCCAAGGAAGACCAGGTTAGACAGACAGATAAAAGTTATAGTGTTGTAATATTTTGTGTTGTATTGTAATTTGTAAAGTAAGCATTAAGGGAGGGTGTTAGAATAAAACTTACTTCAGGAGACTAGATTGAGTTGGTTGAATATTTGTAGGAGGTTGTTGAGATATCTTCTCAACCACTCCCTCCAAGTATGGGATTTGTTGGATCTGAATCCAACTATATATTTACCTATGTATGTGTATAAGAGTGTAGTAATACAATTGAGTTGTTTGTGTAATCATGGATGCTCTCTTAATTTCTGAGTATTCCCTCTTCCATTGTTCGACATTGTTCATTTTATCAAGCAGTTGGTCAGAAGGGATGACCGAACCATCGCCACTAATGGGGTGTACATACGTGGAATTCCTAACCATTTCCGCATTTTCCGCATGTGTGAAAATCTATTAGTTATTAGAATTGACCAAGCATTCTGCATTTTTAATGTTCAAACGCAATACAATATTTATCCGGGTCAAAAACATACCTGGAATGGAGAACATTTCCAACCATTCAGTGTTCTACTTAAACCATCCCATGTACTCTACGAGATTGTCATCCAATGTCATCTTACTGTTTGACCACATCTACATCATTATGTCCTCCATACCTTTGTCCTCAAAAACATTTCCCTGGTCATATGTTCGAGTTTCTCCAAGGATATGCAAACACTCAGTTCATGCTTTCTTCACGCTTTTCCCCATACTCAATTATTATATAATGCCTCTCACTAGTATGCCATATAATAATAAGAGATAAGATTTTTGCAGGGTCTTAATAAATACAGGTAAAAGTATGCTCTCTTTATTCTTTGTCAAATTGTTAAATCCATTAATTGTGTAATCAATTTTATACATTGAATGACATGAAACCTGCAATAACACTTCAAAGTTATCAGCCAATTAAATTTAAAAATATATTTTTTATTATTATTAAAAAAAATACATATTTAATTTTCTACTTTACACATTGGATATAGCACATGAATTTAAAGTCAACAATAAATTAATACATAGTCCAAGAACAACTCATTGCTATAGTCCCAAACCTTCGCCAGGGACTAATAAGTTATAAAAAAAGTTAGTACTATAGATAATACCTTCTTAAAATATTATTAGTAATATANTTTTAAAGGATAAAATTTGATGAACAGATTGTCAATCACCGTCAAATATTGTTCATAATTTTGTGCAACCGTCAACTTTCTTTTTGCAACTAGTAAAACAGACATTATAATGGTATAGACCATCAAATTCTACGTGCTTTTCAACTTTCAAATTCCAACCTTGACCCTCTCCCTCACTTTGAAATTCCAACCTTGACCCTCTCCCTCGATGGACGAGAGCCATCTCGTTATGGACATGATTACATAAATTAATATGGCATCTTATTTTGGCCAGCCTACCTATTTATTATATTGATTAATATTTATGTCTATTGGGAGTTGTGGTACTTAACACTTTTTCTTTTATTAGATCTGTGTGGCCAGGTTTGATGTGTTAGGTATTTATTGCCTTTAACTTGTAGTCCTTTTTTCACATCTCTTTTCTAGGTGTAAAATGCATTTTTGGATATAAAAATAAAGGAAATATATTTTATCAAAAATATTAAAAAATATCAATATATTTTATAAAAAATCAACTTATATTATTTTATAAAAAAATAAATACATTGTCAATAATAATTATTGAATTTTAACCTTTTATAAGAAATCTATAAATACATTTTCAAGGATAATTATTGAATTTTAACCTTTTATGAAAAACCTGTGTGTAATACCACATGTCCAAGATTGTTAATGTAAGATTATGTTCTTAATTCCTATGATTGAGTATAACCACTTAATTATAAATCAAAGCTACTTCATTCAGAAAACAAAAAGAGGTACGTCCATATGGCAAATATTTTAATAGTCATACGTTGGAGTGATCATGTAGAAATAATGGCAGGTCCTCTCTTTTGTGGCTTAGTGTGATGCTCATGCAATACACAAAACAATGATGGAAAGTCAAATCATTATGCTGTATTTGTACTTAATTGGATTCCTCAAATAGTTTGTCGTTCATAGCATATTCTCCACTCGGAACATGCAAACCAAAAACTATAATCTATTATTGTAAATGAGGAAGGTGCAAAATTTGTTATAAAGCATTTAGCATATATCAATGGGCGGAGATATACCCTCCAATTGTTATCGTGGTCCCAAAATGTGTGAACAAGTAAATGATTGCATTTTTTTGACTTGGTTCTTGAAGTTTAAAATTAGATACATGTACCGAGTCTGTGGTGTCTTTAACTTTTCTTGAGAAATAATTGTTGTTGTAAAGTGAGATGATAATATAAGACAAGACAAGATGATTTTTTTAATGTCCAACAAGTGACCATAAATAGATTAAAGGGATTGTTAGGTACATTAAAAATAATACACACTAGGTGGTTCCTAAAGAAAAACATATATATCAATTAAGCTCAAAGGCCTAGAATATACAATCTATCATCAAATGAAAAAAAAAAGATACAAAGTTGGGAGTATCATAATAGAGAAGATCTCTCTCAAGAACCTTACAAAAATGTCTTGACTGTAGGTGCCTATACTATATTGTGCTCAAGCCATGGAGAAGTCGTCACTTGTTGATGAGGAGGAGTTGCTAACATCCAAATATTTACTACGAGTAGGTTGACCTCTCCTACCATCCAAGGCCAAAGTGAAGAAACCCCTGGTGGAGGATTTTCCTAAGGATTTGGATGATCTAAGGTATTGGAAGATCTAGATAAAATGTGCAACTTGGAAGAGGCCACTCTCTATTGAGATCAAGAAGAGTGGGATGGAGGGTGTCTACTATGAATAAAATAGTTATCATTGACCCAAACTCAACACTTTCACATTGGCCTCACAAGTGGAGGGATGGGATATCCTTGAGGTCTCATAGATATGGAAACTAAGGTGGTGAAAATTCTCTCTACTTTCCTCTCAGTGTCTCTATTTTTGAGCATTTGGAAGAAGAAGGTGATCATCCTAATATTGCCTAGTGGTGTGAATGGTATGCGCATAAATGATCGAAACATGAAATCCTCCCTCATGTATAAATCCCAATTCCATTGATCCAAATATCAAAATCAGATGGAGAGGGAGTTAAAGGAATCCACGAAAAGGAAATGGTATCGACCACTGATCTCATAATAGAGCATTGGAAAATCAAATGCTCCTATGTTATGCTCTCATGTAGGTGGCAGAGTTGATAAGTCATATCTACTCATGAAATATGGTGATCGACTTCCACCCAAAGCTTATGAGAACCAAATTGGAATTGGCCAAGAGGGGTCTTGATATCACACAACCAATCAAGTGAAGTGTGTAGCTTCGCTTAATAATGAGGCCATCTCTCATCTCCTTGAAATTATTTTCATAAAAGGTCATCTTGGTCTTAAGCCCGTGGGGTGGATCCACCCAAATGACCTAAATGTATTTTTTATAAATTTCCTCCCCAATGATCTTCTTCAGGTCTTGTTTGTTCAGTACGAGATGGCCATGGGTGTTGAAGAAGTATCTAAATAAGGGGATCCTATCCATCAAGACACATATTAGATATAATAGGCTCATAACCTTGGCAAACCAAAAATAGACTTATTAGGAGGACCCAATAGAGACAATTGCCAAGGCCTTTGATGAGTGGTATGCAAGGCAAGGGTATATATCTCTACTAGCGACTGAATCAATGAAGCTCTAGACTTGATGAAGTAGTGAAACTAGAGCAAAAATGGATGACCTTAGTTTTACCAAAGTTGACCTTCCACTATCAAAGATCACAAAACCTAGCCAAGGTGTCTCACTATATTTGGAGGCCCTTTGAAGTAGAATCTAGGAGGACCACATCATTAGTAAAGCGTAGGATGGATATCAAGACAGGGTGAAGGAGGTATCCATCATTAGGCTCAATATGATCCTATAGAAAGGATTCCAACTCGTCTATGCATATCTTGATCAAAGTGGAATATAAGCTCATGAAGATAGTGTATTGAGTTTGATTCCCTATAACCTATTAAGAAGAGATACGTTCCCCTTAAAATCCCATGGGGTGAGTGAATATGTACTTGTAAGATTAAGTTAGTATTATTAAAAATATGATATATGCAATTGATTCTCTCATGAAGGTTGTCTAGAGATATATGAAACTTCAAGAGAGAGGTATAATTACATTTGGGACAACAATAATGGGATATAAACATGAGAGTAGTATGTTCAAGATGTTCAAAAATAAACATGGGATGATTGTGGTCTTGCAATGCATCTTTCATTTTATTTGTGAATGAATTCTCATGTGGGAAGCTAGGCATGATTACCAAGTGAATGAATGCCATGTCTAAATCAACAAGATAAAAGGTTATGGGATTCATCGATAGGATGCATGTCTAAACTAATGTTAGGAACTTTCATTATGCACAAGGATTGAGTATATCACAAAAACTAATCCTATCATATATGGCAAGAGATTGTCACTCCTTTGCTAAAACAAGATTACACTCAAGAAATTGATCTTTTTTATAAGGAATCACAACCTGTGAAGCTAAATTGAAAATGAAAATATTAGATATTGAGCGTATGACTGTACATACATTACAATATCAAGACAACAAAGAAAAAATATAGGTTATTATTTGTCACCACCGATAATCAATGATTTTAGGGGCTAAATTTTGCTCATAGGCTAATTTTCCATGGGTTTTCCCAAAAAAAGATTCATTATTCTAAAAATGATTCACCCAAATTCTAGAGGATAAAATGATTTAACCTCAAAAATCACCAAAAGTTTATATATATATATATATATATATATATATATTAAGGTCACAACCAAGCCAGCACACCAAATCGATGTATGAGACCCCCTTGTTTGTGGGACAAGGGACCCCCCTCCGCCCATCGATTTGACTGGTAAAGTCTACGAAGGTATACATAGCCTACCCCCCTCTGGATTTGAACCTGTGACCTCTTAAGAGGAAACACATGTTCTTAACCATTAGGCCCACTCAAGCTGTATTTTATACAAACTATATAAAATCCTTAGAAATTTGAATATTTTTACAAAAATATCGCCGAACATTTATCATTGGTATATGAAGCATTAGTAAGATTTGCCCAGGTTTCTACAATTTAAAATAAATTTCCATCCTTAAAATCATCCCTGCTACATGTACACCAAGGTAGAATTGGAATATCCAAACAAGCTTAAGACAAGTATGTAAAAATTCAATTCTACAATGCTTAAAGGAAATCTTCTTCTTAACAAAATGGAGGAAAAGAAGATCAATAAAACCCTAAAATAGATATCAACCTATAATCTTGAGATACCCAAACATCTTGGGATTTCCCTCTTTTGGGACAAGATTTTGGGAAAAGTGCAATGCATGCAAAAGAAGGAAAGACAGTTGGTGCACTTCCAGAACAGACATGCACAAAAGGAGAAAGATCCTTGGAATTCATTAGGCATTTTGGGTCCATTGATAAGGGATAATCCCTAAGAGGTATCAAATCCCTCTAGGTCCAAACCTTTTCTCAAGTTTTGTGCTCTAAAAAGAGGTTTGAACCTTGAGGGATTTTATCCCTCTTAGCGCCTCAGAGATCCCAAGTTGAGAAGGATCTACTTTGGTGCATGAATGTTTCCATCTTTTTGTCAATTTGATCTCAGTGGATGTTAATAATCATCATCACACACACACACACACACACACACAATTCAAATGTTTTACTTAAGAGAGACATTAAAATTATTTATTTATGACCAACATGGATTTTCTTTTATTAATTCCCTTATACATGGATGTGGAAAGCACCTATAAGAATATTTTTTTACTTTCAATTACTTATATATATATATAGAATATTTTTTTACTTTCAATTACTTATATATATATATATATATATATATATATATATATATATAATTCAAGATGGACATTAAGTATTTTATTTATCATTCACATTGAAATAACTTTTTTGTTACAAATATTTTTTTAAATGATACATGTCAATTCATATTAAATATTGAAAGAATTATACATCTCTTATATTATAAGTAGAAGTAGAAAGCACCTATCCACTAAAATATGATTTTTTATTATTTTCAATTACATTTTATTTGTCTATGTCACTCTCTATATAAAATAGATATAAAATTATTTTAATTAAAACATATATTGAAATATTTTATTTATAGCTGATATTGTAACATTTTTTAGTTATTTGACATTTTTAAATGTTACATTTCAACTTTATGTTTTTTTATTATTTTCAATTACATTTTATTTGTCTATCTCACTCTCTATATAAAATAGATATAAAATTATTTTAATTAAGACATATATTGAAATATTTTATTTATGGGTGATATTGTAACATTTTTTAGTTATTTGACATTTTTAAATGTTACATTTCAACTTTATGTTAAAATGGAAAGAATTGCACATCTCCTTCATACTTAATTGTAGAAAGCAACTTTAAAGACAAAAATCTATGTATAAATAAATGAGAAAAAAAAAAAATTTAACATAATATATATAGTCTAGCAATGGTTTTTAATATAGTAATCTCAAACCATAGGTTTATTGCTATGAAAGCCATGGCTGATCTTTTATGGCGTACAAATTCAAGCCATTGCTTTCACCACCAACTAGGTTTGAATTTACACTGTAAGCTATGTTACTAAAGTTCAAATTAAGGCTGATCTCAAAAGATTAGAGGTTCAAATTAAGTAGTTAAATTTCCACGCAAAAGAAATCCCAAGAATGTTTGGTACTTTAGTTTAATATCCACTTAAATCATAACCTTAAAATTATAATATTATTGCCTACGCCATCAAACGTAAATCCTCTAAGWGTTCAGATTACGCTGAACTATATTTGTACARCTACTTATTATTCCATTTCGCTACATTATTCCKATTCCCTATATATTCCTCGAATCGTATTCTCAATCACTCAGKKATACAACRCATCAGCGGAAAACTGTTTGAAAGCATACTGTCCACAGATGCAGATGCGATTTTTATTCAGGTGAGAAATACTATTCGATTTTATTTGTACGTTAGTTATTTGATAATATTTAGTTTGGATTTGTCCATGCAAGAAATTAGTAGTACTTTATTTACTTATAAGTTTATTTTGGATTTGTCARTCAAAGAATTTTCTACATRTCTGGGACGACTAAGGSTGCATCAAGCTRCTGAACAACTGCTACCAGGCCGTTGGARATGAAGGAAAGTTAATAATAGGAGAGGTTGTCCTGGATTTAACTGAAGATTCTGACCTTATAGGAGCTGCCAAAGTTTTAGATGCTCTTATGTTGAATGTTTCACCTGGAGGTAGAGAAAGGACCTGAAAACAATGGACTGAACTTTTCAAAACAGCTGGTTTTTCTCTATCTAAAATCGTGGGGAGGAAGGGCACTATAACTAAAATTATTGAAGCAATCAATTGTTAAATGTTTAGATGAATTCCTACAGATTATTTATGGCAGAAAGTGAACGTTCTTTCCTTCATAGCAATGTGTTTTCCAACCAAAATATATGCACCAAAGTATGATGTAATGTAACGCTCCCAATCGTTAAGACTTATGTAACGTTTTTCTTTCTTTTTCTTTTGGGGGTGGAAACAGCAAAAAGGGCCCGAATTGAACGATCTGAACTCGGAACCTTAATGAACATAACAGTTCATATTTGGATTCCAAACACACAAATTACTCGACTATTGCGAAAGTTGTTGTATTTGATTAAAGAACCCTAGGTTTACAAAGCATCCTAAACTTAACACTATATATAAATTATGCTAACGATACAGTTATTCATAAATCTTTTGGAGCAAACAGATTCCAAGCTTGTGTTCAATATATAAAACTGGTCAATGAAGAAGTTATAATCACCAAACTTATTTATTTCACTTCAGCTACTTATCATAACTTTGGTATTTTCGATTCTAAGCGATTGGGTCTTCCATGTCAAGCATGAGGGATGAATAAATTTTTATTTTTATCTTTATTATATATATATATATATATATATATATATATATATATATATATATATATAACAGATTTTCCAAGGTAAATTTTGAGATAAATTTTGGGGTATCAATAATTAATCCTTCAAAATTATCCTTTTAAAGCCTTTTGATTTCAAGAGATCATGGTATTTCTAAATCCATTTAGCACTGGCTGAGAATTTGGAGTTACTATTGCATAAAGGGTCCACATTGTAAACTTTCTATTTTAATTGTTCAGAATTTACTCTCTCACCTCCTAAACCACTTAAGAATTTGTTACCATTTCGGCCTTCCGCATATAAAGATTGACTTAACTAATTAATAAATTGAAAGATGTCTTTGAGGAATTTGAATTAAAATTTCCAGGATCAGAATTGGAATGTAATATTAGCTTTTCCAAGTAAACCGGGATTTCATTTTTATGGTGAATGTGTAAGAACTTGTTAAGGGCTGCTATTCAAGTCTCCACTTGTATATTATTAATGGAAGGATGAGTGACTGGAGTTGTAAAGACTCTTTCAATTCCATCGACCAAATTTGAATAAATAAAGAATAACTACTTCCAAATTTTATACAGAATATAAAAAGAATATTTATAAGAAAACACAACGATTGTCAACACAGATTAAGTAAAGATTTCCTACGATTTGTCCTACGGATTATCTTAGGATATCAGCCATGGAGAACCCTTATACAGAAATTTTGTCCGGATATTCTTCGTGGTGATGCAAATACTGAAACAACAGAATTAACAGCTTTAAAGAATATATTAACCAGATATATAAGGAATATATTAACCAGATTATGTAAAGAATATATGCAGATTATGTAAGGAATATATTAACCGAGAAATCTCCAAGGTATCCAGACAAGTCCACGAGCGATCAAGCTTAAGTAGACCAAGCTTCAACGCAAAAGGAGGAGCCTGCTGGGCAGCAAGAGTGGTCCACGCGTTAAACTTGTAAGGTGGAAAGAGCTTATAGTTAAGCACACGTGTAGGGATGGATAATCTTCAAGGCTGGGTGGAAGGAGTTTGGGGTGTAAGAGTTCAGTTTTTTTAGCTTGAAAAGATGAAATAAACTTGCAGGTCATTGGTGCTAGACAGATTTCAGGAATTGGAGTATCAACTAGAGTCTGTCGGGGCTCAGTTCATGTTGCAAGCTCCACCACGCTAATCCATTATGCCATTAAATCGAATATCTCATATCGCCCAGAATTCAGTGGCGGATTTTGGTAGTTCGCTCCCTTCTACAATAGAGTATCTAACCCATCCTTCTTTGTAAGAGAATCAATCTAACTTGGAACACGAATTAACAATAGTATTATATATCGGGGTGCGTATATTAGAGAATTATCAATAACACTATATTAAATAAATATATAGCTGTGCATATATTAAGGAAATAACAATAGCACTGTATATAGGTGGGCATAAACACTATGCCTATCGATTCACTATGCATGACTTTTAACCAGAGATATCCATAGCACTATACTAAAGAAATAGCAGTATAAGTGAAATTGCAATACCAATGTTTTAACAAGGAATAATAATAACAATAACAGTCACTCGATATAAGTGAAATCGCAGTAAGGAATTCGAAGCCATAGGCTAAAAGAAAATCGCGGTCAAAATGGGTGATTTCACAATAAAAAATTAAAGTGTTGTTTGTATGCAGATATAACTATTCGTTGTGTACATAGCAGCAAATTCGACATAGTCTTACAGTTAATTAAGGCTACTGTAAAAAACGCAGCCCATATATAAATTAAACATTGTCATTCACATATCAATAACGCTGAGATTTTACGAATCAAGGGGAACTGTCATTAAAATCATCGAGAATGAATGCCAGCCAAAACAGAGAGGTGATATAAAAACGCAAAGGGTATTAAGTTGTTCACAGAGGAAAAGATAAACAATACGCAAAATTTTTCAATCACAATAACGTGCAAAGACCATCAATCAACAAAGAACAATCAACAAGGGCAAACACCGGGGCAGAAGCATCCTTCGATCATCATTCACGTATAGAAAAGAAGGGCGTTAGGATCTATAGGTCTATTAACACCGAAGTGATGACCATCGATCCGGCTCCTAGGCGACTGCTCAGGCAAGGACTGATGAGCTACGGATGAGAGTGAAGTAAGAAGCACAAACTCATAAAAAAATTAATAAAACCATAGGACGGTCACAACATTCAGGGATCTATTGCCAAGGGAATCAAGTCAAGCAACGAACATAAGGCTAAGGAAATTTAAATTCTCGGTTAAACCACTAAGTTCAACACCTTCTTTCCACAGTCAAAAATCCAGAAATCAAAGCGTAAGGTAAATGATAATCTACCATGCAGAATGAAACCAAACGTACCGTAGCCCAAGTTGTCCGCTCTGAGTTGTTGTCCCACGCGCTCCGTGCTTCTCCGTCTTGCCAATCGATGAGACTTCACCAGTACCTCCCAGCCAACATTAGGGGTACTCTTCTTCCCCCTTATCCCCCAAGCCACAAAGGGGCCATGCACACTGAACCAGAAATCAACTAGCTCTGAGCTACCACTCCTGATCGATCTGGGTATCCAAATTCCGACAAGCTAAGTCAGTCAAGTCATAAATTCTACAGCGTAATGTTACGCATAACAGAAGAGATCCATCATTCTCCTCCTCCCTCCTTTATATAGAGTTTCTAGGTCATTTGCTTTCCCAAAATCCTATTTAATTTAATGTCCAATAATTTAATTCATAAAAATGCTCCTCGTACATATGTCACCCATTCCCTTCATTGCACCATAAATTAATTTCATTAATTATTTCATTACTCCTATTTTTCTCACCCACCTAAAAGCATTCCTAGAATCACTCCTAGGTGTCCCCATATTCCCTTACACATTTTAATGACTTACCCCCTTACTAATTTACTAATTGAGTTTAATTTAGAAATTTCTTAAACGCTAGATACCTTACTAAGTTAGTCTTTCTTCTTTTTCCTTCTGTTTCCCCTTTCTTTTTATGTTTCCCGCTTTTTCCTAGTCTCTGAATTCTTTTAAATTTCCCTCTTTCCCTTTTTATTTAAAACTCAAATTGGGAGGTGTAGAAAATTAAATTTTTCCCCTTTTCCTTTTTAATTAATAAATTTTTAATTAGCATATGTGATAAAACAATTATTTCCCCTTTTTCCCCCTTTTAAAGTTTATCCCCCAAAAGATTTTTATAAATTAAATGAATTACTTACCCCCTTCTCGGCACATGATTAATGATGATTATCATTATTTATATATATATATATATATATATATATATATATATATCACAAAATTATCACTTAGACCTAGACTTTATTTTCTTGGGCTCGGCGACATTTTATTAGCAAAAATTGCTTTAAATATTTCTCATCACATTATTCAATATAAGACCATATAGGTTCATTCATTTATTAATTATCAATGCGATGTGCCCTTCAGGACACACTAGGTGATCCAAGGGTGCCACTCGCCCCATTCTGTTTCCCTTGCACAAACTGCCCTTCAGGACACACTACGTGCTCCAAGGGTGCCACTCGCCTCTTTTTGTTTTTATTGCACGACGTTCCCTTCAGGACGAAGTACGTGCTCCAAGGGTGCCACTCGCCTCTTGAATAAGTTGGTAGACATCAAAACCCCTGGAGTCAATACTCTGCTAGGTGATCTTGTGGGAGACTAAGGGCCTCTAAGGAATAAGGCCCTTGCCTTATTGCGCGCCCCTTAAAATCATCGTGAGCAACTATCACAGTCTGCCCTCATGGTATCGTGGCTCTTCTCGAACTAGGTAATAATTAACCTACAGTTCGAGCCATGGGGGGAGTGGTAGTAGGTTGTGGTAGGGTTGTTGTCCAAACCTCTCCCTCAATGTCTTTGGTAGTCGTGCATGACCACTCTAATCCACATGTGAGTCTGGTTGGCAAGCTATCATCATCCTACATCATCAACGAACCATGTCAGAAATAATATCCATAATCATATCATCTAATTAGATGCAAAAATTTCATATATATAACAATCAAACCCTAATAGTCCACGCCCCGACTCGATCCAGAGTCCAAGGGATTTCATCGATGCCTCTGCATCCTCGAGGTCCAAAATCCCTCACACTCAGGAAAACCAAGTCAATAGCACATGTCTATGTCAATACAGAAAAATAAGAATCCATCAATCCATAACGCCTCATAATCATAATGAAATGCCCAATAGTATAATAATCTAGATCACTTGCAAGCAAGTGTCTTCAAAGAATAAGTTCGCTCAGTGCACGCAAGAGTGGGATGTTACATACACCCCCTCTTGGTCTAAACTTCGTCCTAAAGTTTCACAGTATATAAGTGCCGAAATAATGTGTATCATAGTAACATAAGTATATCTATCAAACAAAAATGGAAACTTTTGGCACATATCATATACGTCCTCCGAGGTCGCCAAGTGCGGACTATAGTTGTCCCACTCGACCTTGACCTGATCTAATGTTTGACGTCGTAGCTTTCGAATGAGTTGATCCAGGATGCGGATCAGCTTAGCCATACGTGCAGCCTCATCCGACACCCGCAAGGTGCTCAAGTCAAAACATGTGTAGGATCATTAATCATAAAGTCTCAAACAGAGACATGAAATACATCATGCATACGCCTCAAGAATTAGGAAAGGCTAGTCATTATGCCACGGGCCTCTCTTTTCCACAATACCGTAGGATCCCACAAACCTAGGAGAAAGTTTATCCCCTTCTCCGAACTTGATCGAACTCTTATGTGGTTTCTGCTACAAAAGTACTCGATCGCCACATCGTAACTATGGTCGACACGACATGCATCAACATAAATAATTTGCCGATCTTGCGCTTCCTTGATCCTTTGTCTTATAGTTTTCATTTAATCTTCCAATTCTTGGATCACTTCCGGTCCCACTAAGATGCTATCCTCAAGCCGATCTCAACTCAAAGGTGTCTGACACGGTCACCCATAAAGAACTCGAAAGGCGCCATCTTAATGGTTCTTTAGTAACTATTGTTATAAACAAATTCTACCAGTGACAAGAATTCTTCCCAACACCTTTGTTGGTCCATCACGTACATGCAAAACATGTTCTCCAAGGTCTAGTTCATTCGTTTGGTCTTCTCGTTAGTTTCTTGGTGATACGTAGTACTAAATTTAAGTTGGGTTACCAAGGCCTCCTGGAAACTAGTCCAAAATCATCGAGCAAACACCGATCCTCGATCAGATATAATCCTCTTAGGAAAGCCATGCAACCTCACAATCTCACTAATGAAAACTCTAGCTATGTCAGGTGTTTGATGCGTCGTACGCACCAAAATAGAATGAGCACTCTTCGTCAGAGTGTCGACTACCACAAAAATCGAGTCGTGTCTCCTTGCCCTCAATGGCAATCCAACAATGAAATCCATGGAAATGACCTCCCATTTCGATTCTGGAATAGCGTGTGGCTGTAGTAATCCTACCAGATGTCTATGTTCATCCTTTACCTGCTGACATTCTATACATCTGGCCACATAGTTCAATATGTCTACTTTCATTCCTTTCCAGAAGAATAAGGATGTAAGATCTTCCCTCATCTTCGTTACTCCCGAGTGAGCCATGTATACTATTCTATGAGCCTCGTTTAGGATCAATATCCTCAACTAGTTGTTCGGTGGTACGCAAATTTGATTTTTGAACCTCAATAATCGATCGTCGTCAACATAAATCCTTCAAATCTTGGTACCATTATTGTGTTTTGTCCGATAAAATCCTTGACCTCCTTGTACCAATCAGTGTCGCGCTTTAAAGTTATAATATTTTCACGTATATTCGTCTGAAGAGGAAACAACGAAAAGATGCGTGGTCTCCGACTCAATGCATCTTCCATTCGGTTCACAGTTCCTTTATGTAAGTAATCTCAAAGTTGTACTCGCTAAGAAATTCCGACCAACACCATTGTCATGCGTTTAGGTTGCTTGCGTAAAGATGTGTTGTAGTCACAGTGGTCTTCTTTTAGTTCAAAATTTCATCTAATAAGGTAGTTTCTCCAAACTCTCAAGGAATAAAAAATGGCTAACTACTCCAAATCGTGCATTGAATAG
The DNA here is from genome assembly GCA_009831015.1 of Picea engelmannii. Classification (NCBI taxonomy): domain Eukaryota; kingdom Viridiplantae; phylum Streptophyta; class Pinopsida; order Pinales; family Pinaceae; genus Picea; species Picea engelmannii. The sequence goes on along the minus strand of ML783220.1, from coordinate 115,008 downwards.
CTCTCCTCATGCCTTCTTAATTTCCTCAAGATGTAAGCGATTACTCGACCGTCTTGCATAAGACTCCGCCTAAGCCTTCCTTGGATGCGTCAGTGCATACCAGGAAGTTTTCATCCATGTCAGGGACCTTTAGTATTAGTGTTGTTGTCAATAGCTCATTGAGCCTCCGAAATGCTTTCATGCATTTCTCGGTCCAAACAAACTTCTTGTTCTTCTTCTGCAATTCCGTGATTGGATTTGCTATCTTCGAAAATACCTCAATGAACCGTCGATAGTATCCTTCTAAACCCATGAAGCTACGCACTTCTGAGACATTCATCGGCACAAGCCATTCCATAATAGCCTCGACCTTTATTGGATCCACAATGATACCTTCATCGAAGATGACATGCCCTAAGTAGTGAATCTTCGATTGATAAAACGAGCATTTGGACAACTTCCCATACAATTTGTGCTCTCGCAGACACTGTAGTACCAAGCATAAGTGCTCGTCATGCTCCTCCGTCATCTGAGAGTAAATCAAATATCATTAATGAATACTTGGACGAGCTTGTCCAAATACTCGCGGAACACCCCGTTCATCAAAATTATAAATACCCCTGGGGCATGTGTCAGTCCCAATGGTAGAACAATAAACTCATAATGACCAAACCTCTTCATAAAGTTGGTCTTAGAGAATTCATCCTCCATGATCTGTGACTGGTGATACCCTGATCGCAAATCGATCATGGAAACCACCGTCGCACACTTCATTTGATCAAACAGATCATCAATCCTTGGAAACTGATACTGATTCTTGATCATTACCTTGTTCAATTGATGGTAGTCAATGGAGAGTCTCCACGACCCATCCTTATTTCGTATGAAAATAACAGGCACACCCCATGGTAACCCACTCGGACGTATAAATCCCAGGTCCAACAAATCCTTCAGTTTCATTCTCAACTCCTGTAACTCCAGGGTCGACATCCGATAAGGTGTTCTAGCTATTGGTTCAGTCCTCGGTTTTAGGTCTAAGGCAAGTTCCAATTCCCTCTCCAGCGACATCCCAGGTAACTCCTCTGGGAGGACATCTGCAAACTCTCTCACCACAGGAAGGTGTTCTAGACCTTCTGCTACTCCCTTCTCGTTTAATGCAAGGATCACATAAATATTACATCCCTTGCGCATGCTCTTACGCAACTTCAAGGAAGATATAAACCTTAGGGAAACTCCCTAGTTTCGACCTACAATCACGTGTCTCTCTCCCTCATCTTCGACCAAGCTCAATCGTTTAGTCTTACAGTTGAGTATCATCTCATGCAATTCCAACCAGTCCATCTTGATCACAACGTCATAAGATCCTAACATCGTGACGTACAGGTTTGTAATGTCCCTTTCCAAATAGGAGCTCTAGAAGAGGAGACTTAATGGTCTAAACCACCCTATTAGACTATAGACAGGGCCAAAGAGGGGTAAACAGGGTTACTAGAGGTCACTCCAGTCACAGGTGTTATATTCGGAAAGTGACATTGAGCTAACAAGAGTTAATAGCGCTTTACTAGAGGTCACCCCAGTCACAGGTGTT
>ML783220.1:68769-106125 GCA_009831015.1 Picea engelmannii | reverse complement strand
GTGTTGAAAGACACACCCTAGTCACCGGGAAGATCATCCAGGTCTTCCATCATTCTTCAGTGCTCCCATATTCCGGGTATTATCTTTTAGTTTCTTATTTGTATTCCGGCTAAGATCCTTTTGGATTTTGATCTAGTTGAGTGTTGTTATTTTATTCAGTCGCAGTTGCTTATTTATATTCCGGCTAAGATCCTTTGTATGTTGATCTAGTCGAGTATTGTTAGTTATTCAGCTGCATTCAACCATTTTTGTAATCCACAGAGATATCATAATACAAGCTTGCAGTCCGTTGTCGCATTTATTATTTGTATGATCATTTATATGTTGTAAACCTTTGATCCTACACACACATTAGCAGTGTTTCCTAGACTAGCCAAGTCAGGAACATTACAAGGTTGGCCCTGCTGACAAACTCTACTAGGTTAAGGGTACAACCCATAACCTTTCCTCCAACCTTCTGTGTGGCTTCTGAAGCCATCTCTACAAATCTAAACTCATCATGTTTGACTGCCTTTACCTTAATCCTTTTTAGTGCTGCACCAGAACTGAAACTCTTGGTAGCACCAAGATCTATCGAATATTAAGGGTCTGTTTAGCGATGATACCTGACATCTCGAGCACATTTGACTGGTGCTCTTCCTGATGGTTATTCACCTCTGCATGAATCCGATGGGCCTTTCCAAAAACTCCCATGGAAGTGGGTCCAACTGATCCAGATCCTCTGGTCCTTTCTTCTGGGAAAAAATGCTGGTAATGTGGCTCCCCAAAATCCACAAACTTTCTTCGGTCCAGTAATCCTGCTACCCGAAGTAGAAGCTGAATTCTAACAATAAGGCCAAACTCGAACTTCTTGACCTAAAGTTTCTGTCTAAAATGGTGCGGAGCATACCGAAGCAGCTCCAAAATGGGCCTTGTACTCGGGAAACGCGCGACTACCTTGTCGCAAGGCATCGAACTCATTGAGATGATGCTCAATGAATTCCTTAGAAAGTTACCTCTCCTAGAACCATTCTCAATCAGTTCCCATGACACGTCGTCGACGACCATGTTCAAAAGTGGTAGGAGCATATTTTGCCATAGAAGAGAGCTCCCCTTTAGTCGAAATACCACCATGCGGACCTTCATGCTAGAGGTCAAATAGAGAAGCCACAACTCCCTTATCTATAGCCGTGCCTCGACCACACAACCGTCCGCGACAACTGTCGACTCAAGAACTCAACTCTCTCGTGTTCTCGATGGATGATAATGGTACTATCTAGGCTGCATTTTGGACCCTCAGGGGTACTAGTGTCCTAGCCTCATCTTAGTACTGACGGTGAATCAATGCCCTTTGACATTACTTGGAAGGGCCTTGTCACACCATCATCATCCCTTACAACAAGCGAATCCATCCCAAGGACTTTCCCTTCCCCTTGGGGGTTCGACTCCGAGGGTGCAGGAACTTCTAGAGACGTCACACCTCCTTCCACGACACCACGTTGTGAACCTTTGAGGCATCCTCTAAATGTTATCACCACATGGAAATGTTAAGGTTTTTAATTAATGCAAGGGTTAATGCTCATGGGTTTACTACAATGGAAATCCTGGCGATCCACAGTCCCAGGGTTCAACCCGCTCTGATACCATATGTAACGCTCCCAATCATTACGACTACATGCGACACAAGAAAGTGCAGTTTTTTTTTCTTTCTTTTTCTTTTGGGGGCAGAAATGACAAAAGGGCCCGAATTGAATGATCTGAACTCAGAACCTCAATGAACATAACACTTCATATCACTTATAGTAATAAGTGAATTTTTGCGATTCCAAACACATAAATTAATCGACCATTGAGGAAGTTGTTGTATTTGATTAAATAACCCTTCCATCTTACTCCTCATTTAGTAGGTTTACAAAGCATCCTAAACTTAACACTATATATAAATTATGCTAATGATATAGTATTTCATAAATCTTTTGGAGAAAACAGATTCCAAGCTTGTGTTCAATATATAAAACTAGTCAATGAAGAGGTTATAATCACTAAACTTATTTATTTCACTTCAACTACTTATCATATCTTTGGTATTTTTTATTCTAAGCTACTAGGTCTTCCATGTCGAGCATGAGGGGTGAAGAAATTTTTATTTTTTATTTTATTTTTATCTATATTATATATATATATGTGTGTGTGTGTGTGTGTGTGTGTGTGTGTGTTTCTAAAACAAATTTTCCAAGAGAAATTTTTGGGGTATCAATAATTAATCCTTCAAAATTATCCTCTTAAAGCCTTTCGATTTTAAGAGATCATGGTATTTCTAAATCCATTTAGCACTGGCTAAGAATTTGGAGTTACTAGTGTATAAAGGGTCCACATTGTAAACTTTTTGTTTCAATTGTTCATAATTTACTCTCTCACCTCCTAAACCACTTTAGAATTTGTTACAATTTCTGCCTTCCGCATATAAAGATTGACTTAACTAATTAATAAATTGAAGGATGTCTTTGAGGAATTTTAATTACAATTTTCAGGATCATAATTGGAATATAATATTATCTTTTCCAAGTAAACCAGGATTTTATCTTTATGGTGAATGTGTAAAAACTTGTTAAGGCCTGTTATTCAAGTCTCCACTTGTATATCATTAATGGAAGGATGATTGTCTAGAGTTGTAAAGACTTTTTCAATTCCATCGACCAAATTTGAATAAATAAACAATAATTACTTTCAACTTTTATACAGAATATAAAAAGAATATTGATAAGGAAAAACAACAATTGACAACACACATTAAGTAAAGATTTCCTATGATTTGTCCTACCGATTATCTTAGGATATCAATGAGGGTCAACAGAACCTTTATATAGAAATTGCGTCTGGATATTCTCCGTGGTGATGCAAATATTGGAACAACAGAATTAGGAGTTTTAAAGAATATATTAACCAAATATATAAGGAATATATTAACCAGATTATGTAAAGAATATATGCAGATTATGTAAGGAATATATTAATTGAAATAAATAAATAATATATTAACCAGATTCATCCAAGCATAATATATTTAAAAGGTATTACCAAGGTTAAGATACAACATCCAAATGCACATCATTTACATGCATATCACGCGATAAAAATTTCAGGAATTACAATGTTGTTGAGAAGCCAACTGAAAATAACCAGATGATGTGTCAAGCATAGTTATTTTTTATTAATAATTGTTAGGTCTGAAGACCAAATCTCCAAGGTTTCTAGACAAGTCCATGAGCGATCAAGCTTAAGTCACAGAGCAAGACCAAGCGCCAACGCAAACGAAGGAGACCACAATGGGAAACAAGAGTGCTCCACGTGTTAAAATTCTAAGGTGGAAAGAGGTTACACTTATGCAGGTGTGTAGGGATTGATATTCTTCAAGGCTAGGTGGAAGGAGTTTGGGGCGTAAGAGTTCAGTTTTTTTATCTTTAAAAGATGAAATAAACTTACAGGTCATTGGTGGTAGACAAATTTCAGGATTCTGAGTATCAACTACAGTTTGTCGAGGCTTAGTTTATGTTGCAACCTCCACCAAGTGAATTCATTATGCCATTAAATCGAATATCTCATATCGCCCAGAATTCAATGGCGGATTTCGTTAGTTCACTCCCTTCTACAATAGAATATCTAAGCCATCCTTCTTTGAAAGAGAATCAATCTAACTAGGAACATGAATTAACAATAGTATTATATATCGTGGTACGTATATTAGAGAAGTATCAATAAAACTATATTAAATAAATATATCATTGTGCATATATTAAGGAAATAACAATAACACTGTATATAGCTGGGCATAAACACTATGCCTATTGATTCACTATGCATGTCTTTTAACCAAAGATATCCATAACACTATACTAAAGAAATAACAGTATAAGTGAAATCGGAATACCAATGTTTTAACAAGGAATAATAATAACAATAACAGTCACTCGATATAAGTGAAATCACAGATGCACAGTAAGCATTTTGAAGGCATACGCTAAAAGAAAATCACAGTCAAAATGGGTGATTTCACAATAAAAAATTAAAGGGTTGTTTGAAAGGAAAACACCGACTGTATGCAGATATAATTAATCGTTGTCTACACAACAACAAATTCGACACAGTATTATAGTTAATTAAGGCTATTGCAAAAAAGGAAACCCATATATATTAAACATTGTCATTCACATATCAATAATGTTGATGTTTTACCAATCAAGAGATCGAAACTATCATTAAAATCATCAATAATGAATGCCAACCAAAACAATGAGGTGATATAAAAACGCAGAGGGTATTAAGTTGTTCGCATAGGGAAAGATAAACAATACAGATAATTTCTCAATCACAATAAGATGCAAACACCATCAATCAACCAAGAACAACCAACAAGGGAAGACACCTGGGCAGAAGCATCCTTCGCAAATCATCCACGCACAAAAAAGCAGGGCGTTACGATCTATAGGTTTATTAACACTGAAGCAACGACCTTCGATCTGGCTCTTGGTCGACTGCTTTGGTGAGGAATGATGAGATAGGGACGAGGGCGAAGTAAGAAGTGAAAACTCATCACAAAAAATATAAAACCATAGGACGGTCACAACATTCAGGGATCTATTACCAAGGGAATCAAGTCAAGCAGCGAACTTAAGGCTAAGGAAATTTAAGTTCTCTATTAAACTTCTAAATTCAACACCTTCCTTATACAGTTAAAAATACAGAAATCAAAGAATAAGGTAAATGATAATCTACCATGCAGAATGAAACCAAGCATACCATATCCCATGTTGTTCTCTCTTATTCATTGTCCCTTGCGCTCCATGTCGCTCCCTCTTGTCAACCGATGAGACTTCACAAGTACCTCCCAGCCAACGCTAGGGGTACTCTTCTTCCCTCTTAGCCCCCCGAGTCGCAAATGGGCCACACACATTGAACCAGAAATCAGCTAGCTCCTAGCTCGTCTCGCAAGGCCAAGCTACCACTCTTCACCGAGCTAGGTATCCCAACTCCCACAAGCTAAGTCAGTCAAGTCAAAAATTCTGTAGTGTAATGTTAAGGATAACATAAGATATCCATCCTCCTCCTCCTCCCTCATTTATATAGAGTTTCTAGGTCATTTACTTTCCCAAAATCCCATTTAATTTAATGTTCAATAATTTAGTTCATAAAAATCCTCCTTGTACATGTGTCACCCATCCCCTTCATTGCACCATAAATTAATTTCATTAATTATTTAATTACTCCTATTTCCTTCACCCACCTAAAAGCATTCCTACAATCGCTCCTAGGTGTCCCCATATTCCCTTACACATTTTAATGAATTACCCCCTTACTAATTTACTAGTTGAGTTTAATTTAGAAAGTTCTTAAATGCTAGATACCTTACTAAGTTAGTCTTTCTGCTTTTTCCTTGTGTTTCCCCTTTCTTTTTATTTTTCCCTCTTTTTCCTAGTTTCCTAGTGCTTTTAAATTTCCCTCTTTCCGTTTTTATTTAAAACTCAAATTGGCAAGTGTAGAAAATCAACTTTTTCCCCTTTTCCTTTTTAATTAATAAATTTTTAATTAGCATATGTGATAAAAAAATTATTTCCCCTTTTCCCCCCTTTTAAATTTTATCCCCCAAAAGATTTTTATAAATTAAATTAATTACTTACCCCCTTCTCGTCACACGATTAATGATGATTATCATTATTATTTATTTCTTTTTATATTTATATTTTTATATAAATATATATATTTTTATCACAAGTATCACTTAGACCTAGACTTTATTTTCCTGGGTTGGGCAACATTTTATTAGGGAAAATTAATTTAAATCTTTCTCAACACATTATTCATTCTAAGGCCATATAGGTTCATTCATTTATTAATTATCAACTCAATGTGCCCTTCATGATGCACTAGGTGCTCCAAGGGTGTCACTCGCCTCATTATGTTTCCCTTACGCGACGTGCCCTTCAGGACGCACTATGTGCTCCAAGGGTGCCACTCGCCTCTTGACTGACTTGGTAGACATCAAAACCCTTGTTGTCAATACTCCGCGAGGTGATCTCATGGGAGACTAAGGGCCTCTAAGGAATAAGGCCCCTGCCTTATTGTGTGACCCTTAGAATCATCATGAGTGACTGTCGCAGTCTGCCCTCATGACATCGTGGCTCTTCTCAAACTAGGTAATCGTTAACCTACAGTTAGATCCACAACGTGAGTGCTTATAGGATGAGGAAGGGTTAGTGTCCACACCTCTCCCTCAACCTCTCTGGTAGTCATGCATGACCCCTCTACTCCACATGTGAGTCTGGTCGACAAGATATCATCACCCTGCATCATCAACGAATCATGTCAGAAATAATATCCATAATCATATCATCTAATTAGATGCACAAATGTCATATATACAACAATCAAACCCCAATATTCCACACCCTGACTCGATCTGGAGTCCAAGGGGTTTCATTGATGCCTCTGCATCCTCGAGATCCAAAATCCTGCACACTCAGGAAAACCTAGTCAATAGCACCTCTCTATGTCAATACAAAAAAATAAGAAGCCATTGTAATGAACCTCAAAATTCACATAAAAAAAAAAATTAATTGGGCACATGTACTCCTCTTATCCTAAATTAACATAAAGTCACCGCTTCCTGTTTTGGTAATGAGTTACATATGATCATAAGTTCTTAGCTAGGGATATCATATTTTATTACAACTTATTGTTATCTACTGTTTCGTTTTCCCAAAACCACCTTATGTTAAGGAGATGTAACTTCTTAGAGTCTCTTTCATATGAATGCGAGGGTTAAAAAGGTAAGGCCTTATTATCCCAATTCTGATATCTATATCAGTATAGAATCTATAAGGAGGTTAACATTATTCAGAAAAAAAAGTTTAATTGGGTTTAAACAAAATTGAACATTAAACTTGCACCTTGGAAATAAATTACGCAGAGGTTAATTTGTGAAGGTTATGGTTATAATCATGTTAACACATCTACTCGTTATAATCGTGTTAACACATATACTCGTTATGGATGGTTAATGAAAAGGTAGTTGGGTTTAACATAAGTGGTGTAGCAAGTCATCCATCGGGTTACCTCGCCATGAATACTCTGAACCACCGATACAGGTTGGAACCCTCGTGCCTTAAAGGCCTGTTTGCAACATTTAAAGCACCTGGGATATGTATATTCGATTAGAGCTCGAATGGAGTACCCTAATGATATATCAACGCATACCCTATATTCACATGGCCCAGGTAAAAATACCCCATCCCCTTTACTCCTTGCGAAAGGTTACTCCAGCAGTTTCACTTTCATTCTAGTTTTGGTTTCGTGCGGAAGGAAGCACCGTCTCAGTCCATTTTCGTTTGCATTCCAGTTTTTGGTTTAGTGAAGGAGGAGAGAACATCTCAGACCATTCTTTGTTTGGCTTTAGCCTCGTGGATACAATTTTAGGATTCGTCCCCTATACTAGATGGGTGAAGATCTTGGGTGGAACTTCTCGATAGTAGCTCTGTGTGGGGTAATTTTACCCTTGACTATTTTTTTTATCTTGTTAGGTAGGTCTCTGCATGCTCCTGGTCTCATTCTGCCTTTCGGTAGTATTCTTCGAGGTTAATGTGAGAGGGTAGGTGATACCTTGGCTAGGTTTAGTTCTTCACGGTTTAACCCATCCTCTGTACTAGTCTTTGTGTCGGCCGAGCTATTCTCCTTCCTTGTAGGGAATTACTACGATGTATGTTAAAAGAGTGCATTCAAAATATGCTATATTTTTTTTTGTTTGAACTTTCCCTAAAGGCCCAGTTCCCAATCATTTTGTCTTTGATGACTGAGTGTCAATTCCGAGTCTTCCCTTACTCGGGTGTGTAACAGACCTATCGGCCTACTGTTGAACTTGAGAGGGTTTCTATGTTAACTCACTAGTGCCATTATAATGATTAGTAGCGATGTTCTCATGGCCGGATTCATTTAATCCTTCCTGTTCAGATTTGAAATTTCATATTAATTTTATGTTTAAGATTATTTTATGGTCATTATACGCAAATTCTTTTCTGTAGTGTTTTGATTAAGACTGGTATCCATCACTAATGATGGGCCCCTTAATGTGCAAGGGTACCCATCAGGGTGACACAAACTCCTCCTCCCTTTTCAGTCTGGGAGGCGCAAGGGATAGCGCGATGGCAGTCGCCAAGAGAGCCTTTTTAGGTTAAGTATTCACCAGCCCACTTTCTAAATTTTGTTCTATGATTAAATCATCATTCTTTATTTTGTTGGATACATTGTAATGCTCCACATTATTTTGTGTAGGTGCGGTCACGCCGAAGCATGGGGACGCCCTCTTCACTCCTTCAAGAGGTATTCGGGTTCCAACACAGTGTCCTTCCATTTATTACGAGTTTATATGAAATGATGGTCAAGGCTTTGTCTCATCCCTAATGTTTGAAGATATTTGTTCCAAGTTCTATATTCAGTTGATACGGGGTACGCCCTAATTTTTGTATATAAACATTTTGGTACGAAGAAAAATTATGCCAAGCTTGCGCCTGGTTGGACTTGTGATATACGGACAGTCGTTCTATTTAACATTTTGATATTTATGCCTTGAGTATTATTTCTTGTGTGAAAGGATTTCATTTTGTCACTTTTCATATGTAATGTTTTCCTCGGTATTTCCGAAAATGATTTGTTATTATAGATTTGAAATATCTAGTTATGTTCTAGAAATTGAATCTCATTATTGAGTACATGGTCTCTTCTCAAACAAATTTGACTAAGTAATGGAGTACTACCGAAAATATAGTATAAAAACATCTGCGCATGAGGGTTTTGCTTCCACCGATCTTGGGTGATGACTTTCATATTTCGTTTAAGCTTTGTACACTTGTATTCTTGTTATAGTAGTAGTTTTTGGTAGGAGTTGAACCTGAGTCTCATTCTGCCCTTTTACAATTTTGATTTATGAGTCAGCTGTATGCAATGGTTTCGTGTAGCTTATGTCTGTGGGACTCCGTCTAGATTTTGGGGTTTCTTGTATATAAATCGACAGGGTAAAAAAATGTTTATTATCTGAGGTTAAAAGGTATGAGGACTTCCAGAAAAAAATTCGGGTTTATTTTCCTTTCAGGTGCTTCCTTACTCCTTTATACTAGATACCCTGTAGCATTGTACCTATGACAGAAGTTATACTGTAGATGTGCCTATAAACCTACGGCAAAGGTTATACTGTAGATGCGCCTCTAAACTTACAATAGAGGTTATACCGTAGATGCGCCTTTGAAAGCTATGATAGAGGTTATATTGTAGATGCACCTTTGAACCACAGAGTCATTACTAAAGTACCCACACTACCATGTTGATGTACATATGTTCAATTTTCTGTAATGGGGTTTTGATAAGTTTTCTGATTTATATTCTTGTGTGAATGTTTATATGTATATCTGTCTAGTTATTTTTTGGATACCTTAATAAATCAGTCTATTCTAGCATCATATTATATCATCTAGAATGCTTATTATATATATACCTATATCTTCATGATATATTTACACATCTCGATATACATATCGCTTAATACCCCTATGTTAAGGAGTATATTTACCTTTGAAACTGGATTGGTATTTTCATTAGAGGCTCATTGTATACTATAAACAACTATAGGAAATGAAATCTGCCACAGTTATTGGTGCACGTGGCTTCAAGTATTCATGCAAACAATTTTATTTTTCCATTTACTTAACAGAACTAAGAAGATAACTGTAGTCTGTAATCTATTATGGAATTAGTAAGTACTACAGAATTCATTTTGTTGTTTGGGAAATTCCAATATCTTAGTAATTACTTAGCATCATATCTAAATAATGAGTCCATTTCTAGCCAACGATTATGAAATAAAATAATAGATATTTCCATCACAACCATCAACCAGAATTTATACATAGAAGTAAACAGATTGCACACATGACATTTGACTAGGATAAGGTAGAGTTACATATCTGAGCCAAATTGTGGGAAGACAAAGGGAACAACCACGTTCCTCCCAATCATAGAATAGGGTAGCCAATCTACTTGCCCGATTCACCCCCTAGCCTGACCATGAGTCCATGAGGGCGAATTTGAATTTCCTCTCCAGCAATGTCCTTCAATTCCAGTAGTATCTCCCTTGCCTCACACTCACACAGTAGTGCTCATAACAGCAAGAAAACAGAGAATAAAATTCATAGTCTTCCTTCCCAGCATACTTGGCAGCTTTCTACCTCCTCACATATGCTATTTATTAATTTTCCTAGGACTCTTTCCCTCCCATGGGTAATTTTCGCAGCTTTCTAAATACTTGATTTTCAAGGGCTGCCAATGGCCAAATCATTGATTTGCCACTTGTAACAACCAGCCCAGAGTTAATTCCAATGTGTTCCCCACTCATGGAGTCATGGTCAGCTAAATTTAACATGGTTGTTCCATTTGTCCTCCTGCAATCAATATAAAATATTTTGTTTTCATACAAGTGTCATAGTCAAATAGTTAGTTGGGTCAAATCAAGTTTCTGCCCAACAGTCATAATAATTAATTAGAATCATCAAATTCGAAATTCGAAATTGCCATAAATGGCAAAAATTTTCCAATTCGAATTTACTAAAAATGGAATGAATTTCCAGTAGATAAGGATTATTTTATTATTATTATTATTATTATTGGGACATCACATCCTTTCCCCCTTCAGTAAAACACTGTCCTCAGTGTTCGTTCCTTTCCTGGAACAGGATTGGATGAGATTTCCGCAAATCTCCCTCCAACTCCCAAGTGGCCTCCTCAGGACTAAAGTGATTCCATTGCACCTTTACCTGAGCGACGACTCTGTTCCGAAGTGTTATTTCTCTCCGGTCCAGAATGCACAGGGGTTCCACCTGGAACGCGCCTTTGGGTTCCACCTGCACCAAGTTCCAATCAATCATATGAGTAGGGTCATGAATATACTTTTTCAACAAGGAAATATGAAAAACAATATGAATTTTCAGATTAGCCGGGAGTGCAAGTTGGTATGCTACGGGTCTAATTCGAGATAGTATCTCGAAGGGCCCACAAAACCTGGGTGCCATCTTGGCACAATTTCCTAACTTCAATGAACTTCTTCGATATTTGACTTTTAAATAAACATGGTCTCCCACTTGGAATTCAAAGTGTCTTCTTTTCTGATCTGCATAGATTTTCTGTCTATCCTGTGCTTCTTTCAAATTCTGTTGTACCTTCCTTACCGTGTTTTCCATTTCTTGGAGTATCTCTGGTCCCACCATGAGTCTATTAGCTGGGTTATCCCAGCTAATTGGAGTTGTACATTTTCTGCCATACAGTATTTCGAAAGGGCTCAATTTAGCCGAAGTTTGGTATCCATTGTTATATGCAAATTCTACCAAGTGAAGATAGTCTTTCCACTTGTTTGGTTTTGTTCTTACGTACATGTAGAGGATATCCTCCATGATTTGGTTTGTCCTTTCGGTCTGTCCATCCGTTTGCGAGTGATAACTCGTACTGAAATTCAAGTTAGTATTTATCCCTACAAACAATTCCTTCCAAAAGGTGGATGTGAATTTTACATCTCTATCTGAAATCACCAATTTAGGAATACCATGCAGTCTAAAAGTTTCTTTCATGAATATTTCAGCAATGTTTATAGCTTTAAAAGTAGACTTTACAAGAATAAACTGTGTAGACTTACTGAGTTTATCGATTACCACCATAATATAATCGTTATGTTTCATAGTTTTAGGCAAAGATGTTATAAAATCCAGCGATATGGTCTCCCACTTCCATTCTGGTATGGGTAATGGTTGTAATAGGCTGATTGGATGTTGATGTTCAACCTTAACCTGCTGACAATCTTGGCACCTAGCCAAGTATTCTATTGGTTTGCCCTTCATATTAGGCTAATAAAATAGTTTCCTAAGTGTTGTTATCATCTTCTGGTAACCTAGGTGGCCAGAATATGGTTTCTTATGCACTTCATCCAAGATTGTTAATTTTAACTCTGTTGAATCTGGTATGTAAAGTCTGTTTTTAAATTATAGCAATCCCTTCTCGTCAATACTTAGATTTGGTTTCTCTGAGTTTGCGGTATTGTTCAGTACTTATATAATTATTTTCATATCGTTTTCGTCATCAATGCCTGCCGTTCTTATTCTTCCTTCCAGATAACTTTCTTCCCGGCTAACATTCATCTCAAATAACCCATGGACTCTTCTACTTAGAGCATCTACTACTTTATTTTCCTTGCCCTTGATATGTCTGACCTCGAAGTCAAATTCGCTCAGGAAGGCTAACCACCTTGCTTGCCTTGCATTAAGATCTGGTTGGTTAAACAAATATTTCACCCCGCTATTGTCCGTTAATAATAGGAATCTTCTTCCCATTATGTAGTGTCACCACATCTTTAAGGCATGTATTACCGCTGCTAATTCTAAGTCATGAGTGACATAATTTCTCTCGTGTTCCTTCAATTTCCGGGACTCATAACAAATAACATGTCCTTCCTGGGTTAGGACACCACCTAGTCCTTCTTTAATTGCATCAACATATGTGGTGAAGTCTTTATCTGGATCTACTACTTTCAATATGGGTGTCGTTGTCAATAACTCTTTTAGTTTTCTGAAGTTGTCTTGACATTTCTCCGACGAGTTAAACTTGGTCCCTTTATTTTGTAATGATGTGATAGGGTAGGCTATCTTGGAAAACCCTTCTATAAACCTGTGGTAATATATGGTGATTCCCATGAACGACCATATATCCGCTACATCTTTAGGTACGGGCCATTCCCTAATGGATTTCATCTTTTCTAGGTCTACGGCAATGCCTTCTGCTGAAATTACATGTCCAAGATATTGTATTTCTCTCTGATAGAAGTCACACTTGTTGAAATTGGCATATAGTTTGTTCTTACTTAATGTTTGCAGCACTATTCTTAAGTGTTCCTCATGTTCCTCCTCCGTCTTTGAATAGACTAGGATATCGTCGATGAATACTACCAAGAACTTGTCCAGGTACTCACTGAAAATATTGTTCATTAGGCACATAAACGTGGTTGGGGCGTTAGTGAGTATGAAAGGGGGTAACACTTTCGTGACAATCGAGTCTCCAAAATTTCTAGCGGAAATTTTTCGGTCGAACAAATGTTTCTTTCGACCGAAAATTTTCACATCAAATTTAATGGTGCCCTCGAAATTTGTGTACAATGTTTTTTGGATGAAATATTTTCTCGTGGTAAACATATTTTGACCGAAATACTTTTTGGCCGAAATGTTTATTTTTAACGGATTCCGTTAAAAACTAGGTTTCGGTCGAAAGAATATTTCGGTCGAAAACGTGAAAATGGGTCTGTTTGCAGGGAACTGTAAATTCTGTCCATCTTACTTCATCTTTGGAGGTAGAAGACTCCTACAAATACTCAGAATTTAGTTTGAGAATTGATACCAACATTTTAAAAATTGAATCTACTTTCATTGGGTATAATTTGTTTTCATTTTCATTGGTTTTATCTAATTTTATTTAATTTTATAAAAAAATCACTGCATAATATTTTTAGGTGAGATTATGATTCGGTGAAATGAAAAATCCATATCTCTAAAAATACACAACGAAAAATTATGGAAAATTTATATTCATAATTTTTAAATTGTTCTCTTCAAAAGGGTATTTTTAGATTTTACTTTTAAGTAAAAATTAAGATAGATACAAGGTGTAGAAAAACACGTGTTTAAAATCTGCAACGTTTTCATCTTGGTCAACTTCAAAAAATTCTAGAAATTATAATATTCATCCGTTAGATTCAAAATTATAGTCATAATAAAATAGAGTCTCTGTAGATTGTTGCAGTATATTTCATTTCTTAAAAACATAGGTTTAATAATAGATACATTGTTGTGGAAAACAATAACTCATTATCATTCCTTTCATATTTAAGGAACATACTGTTAAACAATTGTCAAATTGACATATCAAATCCTGATAAAAAAATTTTGAAAAATAGTCATTAGAAATATGACAAAATTATTCACAAGTTTTGTTTTTACTGTAAAGTGAAATTCTAAATAAAAAAAATACTTTTGTATGCCGGAAGTTGAAGAACTTGTGAAAATACAGTTTTTTTTGTCATAAAACAAGCAAAAGTGTTACCCATCTTCATGATTTTACCCTATTACTACAAACTCGTAGTGTCCATATATTGTCCAAAATGTTGTTTTGTTTATGTCCTTGTCTTTTATCCGAACTTGATGATAACCAGATCGTAAATCCAATTTTGAAAAGATCTTGGCCCCCCCTACTTGATCGAACAAATCATTTATCCTGGGTAAAGGGTATTTATTCTTAATAGTCATTTTGTTCAGTTGTCTATAATCGATACACAATCTTAGAGTACCGTCCTTCTTTTTCACAAAGAGGATTGGTGCTCCCCACAGTGAGACACTTGGTCTGATGTACTCTTTGTCCAACAATTCCTGTAATTGTATTTTTAGTTTTGTTAGTTCTGGTAGACTGATCCGGTAAGGTGCCTTTGATATAGGGGCATAGCCGGGTAACAGGTCTATGGAGAATTCTATTTCCCTTCTAGGGGGTAATTCTGGTATTTCATCCACAAACATGTCTCTGAACTCATGTAGGACAACAAAGTCTTGTAATTTTGTCTTATCATCTTTTCCTAGCAGATTCGTTACCTAGATGGCATAAACTTGACATCCCTTCCTCATACATTTCTTGAGTTGCATTGCTGAAACTTGTCTGATTGATACTGGTTTTGGTATACCTTGGGTTGTTCTAACAGTGCCAAAATCGTTCTTATAGATAAGTATCTTTGTATAGCAATCTAGTACTGCTTTGTGTTGTTCCAACCAATCCATCCCGATAATCATATCGTAAGATCCTAGTGGTAGGATGTTAATATGAGTCTTTATATTTTGACTGTCTAAGTTGAAATCAAAATCCGGAACAAACTCAACCAACTTTCTTTTAGTACCAGTTGCTAATTGTACAAGCCAATATTTTGCGTGCTTCAGTTTCTTAAGTTTGTTTGCCTCTGCCACATTAGGTGTAATATAACTTAACGTAGCTCCAGGGTCAATTAAAACAAAGATTCGAGTGTCATTGATTTTACCTTCAATTTCCACCATCGAGGACTGGTGGTCAGCTTGTCGACCATCTATGGCTGCATTTATCTGATGTAGGCTTCTGCCCACATCTCCCACTGTCAAGGCTTCCTGCAGATTATGAACAATAGTTATGTTTGTTGAAATCAAACACGGACAGTTCCTCCTTAGATGAGGTTCTTCACATTGCCAACACTTTAATGGCTCGTCGGGGTTGTCTCCAAACTTCTTCATCCCCAGGTTTACTGGTTTACCACTGCCTTGCGTATTTGGATGGTTGGAGTGAAAATCATTTCTCGGAAAACCTTTTGTTGTATTCTGATAAGGAGTTGGCTGGTACCCCTTCTTCCGCTAGTTCATTCGCTCTTGTTTCTTATCCTTCCATGTTTTGGGAAAATCTACCTTTTGTTTATACTAATCGTAGCACATTCGTTCCTTCTTGAATAGTTCACTCAAAGATTTGGGGTTGTCAAACTCAATTCTGTCCTTGTAGGACTGTGGTAGACAACTTAGAAATCGCTGAATTTTCACTTTATCCTCACGGATGTATGGTATGAACCTTAACAACTCCAAAAATTTATTTATAAGGTCCTCCATTGTCATCTATCCAAGTCGTAACTCATAGAACTCTTTTGTCTTCCTTTCATAGTAACTTTTTGAAAGGTATTGTTTTTTTGAAATACTTTTTAAAGTCATACCATTCCAACTATTTTTCCTTTAGGCCCTTGGCCAATTTCAGGTCATGCCACCAAATGTTGGCCTTCCCTTTGAGATTGTAGATGGCCATTTTGACCTTCATGTTGGTGGAATAGTTGTAGATATGGAAGTATTTTTTGATGTCCAACAACCATGATTTAGCTTCCTCTCGCATCTTGGATTCTCCATCAAAGGTAGCTGGCTTAATCTTTTTAAATTCCCCTTCGAGGTGGTCTACTTGTTTTCTTTTTCTGTCATATTTAGTTTTTTCTTCAGCTGAGGGTGTTCCTTTTGATGAACTATCTCCTTTTTCTGTTTCCGGCCCTGAGTTCATGGAGGCCCTTTTGTTGACTTCTTCTTCATGGTTATCATCCTTTGGGATATTCTTGGTAACTATACTGCGTAGCAGGACTTTGTTTATCTCTTGTTGTTCCTGTTGTGCCTTTTTCAATTTTTCATTGTCCGCTTTGAAAATCTGTAATTCAACAATAAGGTTCCTCATTGTTTCTAATACTTCTGTGGGTGAACTTCCATCACTGTTATGTCTTGGATCTCCAAGGGGTCCTTGCTGCGGGTTTTCTCCCATTTAATCTTCTGTGTCCTCCTGAGCTGCCATATTGCACACAAAATAGAAACAACTTTCTTTTTGTAACCATACGAACTTTATTAGTTTTACATAAATAAGAATATATATATATATACTCAGCAGCTATTGCGGCCCTATTCAGGTCTAGTGTTGTGACCTTTTTGCTTTGATACCATATGTAATGAACCTCAAAATTCACATAAAAAAATAAAAAATTAATTGGGCACATGTACTCCTCTTATCCTAAATTAACATAAAGTCGTCGCTTCCTATTTCAGTAATGAGTTACATATGATCATAAGTTATTAGCTAGGGATATCATATTTCATTACAACTTATTGTTATCTACTGTTTTGTTTTCCCAAAACCACCTTATGTTAAGGAGATGTAAATTCTTAGAGTCTCTTTCATACGGATGTGAGGGTTAAAAAGGTAAGGCCTTATGATGCCAATTCTGATATCTATATCAGTATAGGATCTATAAGGAGGTTAACATTATTTGAAAACAAAAGTTTAATCGGGTTTAAACAAAATCAAACATTAAACATGCACCTTGGAAATAAATTACGCAGAGGTTAATTTGTGAAGGTTATCGTTATAATCGTGTTAACACATCTACTCATTAGGTAACGACAAGGGATATCCACCTCGTATGGTTAATGAAAAGGTAGTTGGGTTTAACATAAGCGGTGTAGCAAGTTATCCATCCAATTACCTCGCCATTAATACTCTGAACCACCGACACAGGCTGGAACCCTTGTGCCTTAAAGGCCTGTCTGTAACATTTAAAGCGCCTGGGATATGTCTGTTCGATCAGAGCTCAACTGGTGTTCCATAATGATATGTCGACACATACCCTATATTCACATGGCCCAGGTACGAAGACCCCATCCCCTTTACTCCTTGCGAAAGGTTAGTCCCACAGTTTCACTTTCATTCTAGTTTTGGTTTCATGCGGAAGGAAGCACTGTCTCAGTCCATTTTCATTTGCATTCTAGTTTTTGGTTTAGTGAAGTAGGAGAGAACGTCTAAGACCATTATTTGTTTGGCTTTAACCTCGTGGATACAAGTTTAGGATTTGGCCCCTATACCATATGGGTGATGATCTTGGGTGGAACTTCTCGACAACAGCTCTGCATGGGGTAAGTTTACCCTTGACTATTTTTTTATCTTGTTAGGTAGGTCTTTGCATGCTCCTAGTATCGGTTTGTCTTTCGGTAGTATTCTTCAAGGTTAATGATACTACCTCTGTACTAGTCTTTGTGTCGGTCGAGCTATTCTCCTTCCTTGGAGGGACTTACTACGATGTCTGTTAAAAGAGTACATTCGGAATATGCTATTTTTTTTTTTGTTTGAACTTTTGTTAAAGGCCCATTTCCCAATCATTTTGTCTTTGATGAACGAGTGTCAAGTCCGGGTCTTCCCTTACTCGGGTGTGTAACAGACCTGTCGGCCTACAGTTGAACTTGAGAGGGTTTCTGTGTTAACTCACTAGTTCCATTATAATGATTAGTAGCGGCGTTCTCATGGCTGGAGTCGTTTAATCCTTCCTGTTCACATTTGAAATGTCATATTAATTTTATGTTTAATATTATTTTATGGTCATTATACGCAAATTCTTTTCTATAGTGTTTTGATTAAGACTGGTATCCATCGCTAATGATGGGCCCCTTAATGTGCGAGGGTACCCATCAGGGTGACACAAACTCCTCCTCCCTTTTTGATCTGGGAGGCACACGAGATAGCGCAATGGCAGTGGACAAGAGCACCTTTTCAGTTGAGTATTCACCGGGCCACTTTCTAAATTATGTTATGTGATTAAATCATCATTCTTTTTCCTGTTGGATACATCGTAATGCTCCACATTATTTTGTGTAGGTGCGGTCATGCCGAAGCATGGGGACGCCCTCTTCACTCTTTCAAGAGGTATTCGGGTTCCAACACAATGTCCTTCCATCTATTACGAGTTTATATGCAACGATGGTCAAGGCTTTGTCTCATCCCTAATGTTTGAAGATATTTGTTCCAAGTTCTATATTTAGTTGATACGGGGTACGCACTGATTTTTGTATATAAACATTCTGGTAGGAAGAAAACGTACGCCAAGATCACGCCTGGTTGGACTTGTGATATACAGACAGTCGTTCTATTTAACATTTTGATATTTATGCCTTGAGTATTATTTCCTGTGTGAAAGGATTTCATTTTGTCACTTTTCATATGTAAAGCTTTCCTCATTATTTCTGAAAATGATTTGTTATTACAGATTTGAAATCTCCAGTTATGTTCCAGAAATTGAATCTCATTATTGAGTACACGGTCTCTTCTCAAATAGATTCGACTAAGTAATGGAGTACTGCAGAAAAACTAGTATAAAAACATCTGCATGTGAGGGTTTTGCTTCCACCGAGCTTCGGCGATGAATTTCATATTTCGTTTAAGCTTTGTACACTTGTATTCTTGTTATAGCACTAGATTTTGGTAGGAGTTGAACCTGAGTCTTATTCCTCCCTTTTATAATTTTGATTTATGAGTTGGCTATATGCAATGGTTTCGTGTAGCTTATGTCTATGGGACTCCGTCCAAATTTTGGGGTTTCTTGTATATAAATCGACAGGGTAAAAAAATGTTTATTATCTGAGGTTAAAAGAGATCAGGACTTCCAGAAAAAAATTCGGGTTTATTTTCCTTTCAGGTGCTTCCTTACTCCTTTATACTAGATACCCTGTAGCATTGTACCTACGACAAAAGTTATATTGTAGATGCGCCTCTAAACCTACGACATAGGTTATACTGCAGATGCACCTCTAAACCTACGACAGAGGTTATACCGTAGATGCGCCTTTGAAACCTACGACAAAGGTTATATTGTAGATGCGCCTTTGAACCACATAGTCATTACAAAAGTACCCACACTACCATGTTGATGTACATATGTTCAATTTTATGTAATGGGGTTTTGATAAGTTTTTTGAATTATATTCCTGTGTGAATGTTTATATGTATATCTGTCTAGTTCTTTTTTGGATACCTTAATAAATCAGTCTATTCCAGCGTCATATTATATCATCTAGAACACTCATTATATATATACCTATATGTTCATGATATATTTAAACATCTTGATATACATATCGCTTAATACCCCTGTCTTAAGGAGTATATTTACCTTTGAAATTGGATTGGTAATCTCATTAGAGGAGGCTTATTGTATACTATAAACAACTATAGGAAATTAAATCTTCCACAGTTATTGGTGCATGTGGCTTCAAGTATTCATGCAAACAATTTTATTTTTCCATTTACTTAACAAAACTAAGAAGATAACTGTAGTCTGTAATCTATTATGGAATTAGTAACTACTATAGAATTTGTTTTGTTGTTTGGGACATTCTAATATCTTAGTAATTACTCAGCATCATATCTAAATAATGAGTCCATTTCCATCCAACGATTATGAAATAAAATAATAGATCTTTCCATCACATCCATCAAACAGAATTTATACATAGAAGTAAACAGATTGCACATATGACATTTGACTAGGATAAGGTAGAGTTACATATCTAAGCCAAATTGTGGGAAGACAAAGGGAACAACCACGTTCCTCCCAACCATAGAATAGGGTAGCCAACCTACTTGCACGATTCACCCCCTAGCCTGACCATAATTCCATGAGGGCGAATTGGAATTTCCTCTCCAGCAATGTCCTTCAATTCCAACAGTATCTCTGTTGCCTCACACTCACACAGTAGTGCTTATAACAGCAATAAAATAGAGAATAAAATTCATAGTCTTCCTTCCCAGCATACTTGGCAGCGTGCTGCCTCCTCACATATGCTATTTATTAATTTTCCTAGGACTTTTTCCCTCCCATGGGTAATTTTTGTATCTTTCTAAATCCCTAATTTTCAGGGGCTGCGAATGGTCAAATCACTGATTTTCCACTTGTAACAATCAGCCCAGAGTTAATTCCAATGCATTCCCCACTTATGGAGACATGGTCAACTAAATTTAACATGGTTGTTCCATTTGTCCTCCTGCAATCAATATAAAATATTATGTTTTCATACAAGTGTCATAGTCAAATAATTAGTTGGGTCAAATCAGGTTTCTGCCCAACAGTCATAATAATTAATTACAATCATCAAATTCGAAATTAAGAATTTCCATAAATGACAAAAATTTTCCAATTCGAATTTATTAAAAATGAAATGAATTTCCAGTAGATAAGGATTATTTTATTATTATTATTATTATTGGGACATCACAACCATCAATCCATAATGCCTCATAATCATAATCAAATGCCTAATAGTATAATAATCTGGATCACTTGCAAGCAAGTGTCCTCAAAGAATAAGTCCGTTCAGTGCGTGCAAAAGAGGGATGTTACAAGTAATCACATAAGTTAAGTTTAATTTATTGCATTAGTAATACAACTATGTTACTTTTGATTACTCTTGAGTTGTGATGTAATAACATAGGTGGGGTTTAATTTACTACATTATTAATATAATTATGCTATTTTTGAATACTTTCTTGTTGTATTTATTTCTTTGTAAATGTCTCATAAACAATTTGATTATATTATAATCTCTTTCATTGAAAATGTCTTATAAAAATTTTTATTATAAATATAATATAAATAATTTAATAACATTTCTCAACTTCAATTATTATTATATTATTAATACACAAATAACTTATTCCACAAGTCAGAAGATAAATCTTTTATCTATGTAATCCATGTACTACCTGGTATTTTTTTATGCTTTACAAACAACCCATTTACGTGGTAATGTAGTTAAGTAATTTTTTTTTTATGATATGCTTTGATTAAGGAAATTGAAGTTTACATTTTAACTATTTTAAAGTAAATAATATTATGTTTCAAAGATGTTTTATTATTGGGGAGATGTATAATTCTTTATATTGATTAAATAAAAAAAATATTAGTTTAAATGTAAAAGTTTAAAAATAAAGAGAAATACATATATTTGGTTAGGTTTAATTAAAAAATTTGTAATACTTCTCACTATTAGTTGTGTTCTCTGTGTTCTCTGATATATGAGAAAGTATTATTTAGCTCTCCTCTCGATATATGGGAAACACTTAGTCAAAATATTAAATGAGCTACAATTTAGAAACCATTATAAATATACATTTTGAAATTATAAAACTTTTGTATTTTATTTTTTTGTTTTTCAATATGATTAATATTCTAGAGAGTGCACCCATTTAGGAATTAACATTAGTGGTTACTTAAAATTATATTCCTATACAGATAGTCATTATTATATACTTATTTAAGTAATTGAGAAATAATAGAAATAATGTTCCTTAATAAAGGTGTTTTTTGAAATAGGGTTTTGAGTTCCTGAATTTTGTTGGTTTTTAAAGTTTTTCAAGTTCTTGAATTAGCAAAAAATTGTATTCCATGTGATATTCACTTAAAAATGTTTTCAAAGTTTTTGAGATTGGAGCCTAGTATTAGTTTAGAGGGTATTTTAACATTAGTTTTAGGAAATCTTAACAATTAAATATACATGGAATTTTTAGGCATTTATCAATGTGTACAACAATAACTTATAAATTTAAGAGATAACTGAAATTTTGAGAAAAATATGGAATCATTTTAATACTTTGACATTAAATAATGTAATGAAAATGAAGTCAACTTTTGAGAAAATTATGGAGTCATTCTAACACTTTCACATTCACCATTGAAAATGAAAATGAAGTAAATGTTCAACCTATTGAATGTTATAATACTTAAGAACCTGTGATAAACAACATGATAGACTTGCACATTATTAACAACACAAGAAAAAATATTTTCATTAAAAGCATTAACAAGCAGCGTTAGAAACTAAACACTCACTAGAGATAACAGGAAGAACAAGTTAATGGATGCGTTAGTTAAAATGGATTTCAAATTATAGAGAGGAGTAGAGCTCGATGTTATTGAAAGTTTAATGGAGGGTTTGTTCTGTTGATTGTGGAAGGTATGTTGAAATGTTTATGTGATCAAGTTAATAATTATTATTGTTATATAGAATATTGTACCATATTGTGGGAGTTAGATATCATTTTTTGTTTAAAATATATACCACATAACAATATCTATTTCATATCTTTATAGAATGACACCAATTAATGAAGTGAAATATAAAGTAGTTGGGTTGAGAATGATGTTTCAATTAAGGAGAACACACCATTGTAATGCAATATTTTATGATAAGATTATGTTGTTAGAAAATGCAATATATCAATCATTGAATAAATGCATTGATTTCAACAATGATATATCACAAAACACAGTAGGGCATATTGATTTCAATGATGATATTAAAAAAATGATTTGCAAAAGTAAGAGAATTAAAATGATTTCACCAATAATATAACACAAAACAACAGGCCCATTTATTTTAGAGATGGTACAATAAAAAAATATTTTGAGGAATTAGTTGCAATGGTTTAATGACATAATGAAAAACAATGCAATGCTTTGACTTTATTGATCAGACAATGATAAATTATTTAGAGTTAAGATTGATTTCAATAATGACATAATGAAAAACAATATGGATCCATTGTGATGATATAATGAAAAACGATTTAGCATACTCAAGTAGTTGCATTCATTTCAACAATGAGACTCATTGATTTCAATGATAATAATATAACATAAAACAATAGGGTGCATTGTCTTAAATGATAGTAGTATGGAAAATGATTCCTCCCATTTACTTACTTTTATAAATGATAGGAAGGAAATTAATCCTCTATATTAATTCAAATTGTGAGATAGGGCAAATTTTCAAGCAAAATGACTTTAGCCATAACTCATTGAAAATATATTATAAGTTGAAGTAGTATACATTTTTTGGTTAGGTGTGATTTATCTATTAGATTTTTCCCATTAAAACCATTATGATTTTAAGATATATAAAATGTGAAAAAATCACCATTTCTCATATTGTCTCATTTTTACTACAATATCTTGAGTTAAAGCTTTGCATGGTCTCCCATTTCAACCTCCATTTTCATATGATCAATATGAAAAGATGAGAAAGTGTGCCACTCTTTCTAAGAGAAAAGATGAAAAAACTAGATTGAGATCATTTACTATATATGATATATGAATTATTCAACATATTACTCATCTCACTTCATAATGATATAATGTAGTATATATG
The DNA here is from genome assembly GCA_009831015.1 of Picea engelmannii. Lineage (NCBI taxonomy): Eukaryota > Viridiplantae > Streptophyta > Pinopsida > Pinales > Pinaceae > Picea > Picea engelmannii. Next base: position 82,519 of record ML783220.1, on the reverse strand, counting down.
TTATTCAATATCTTAACCATTTAATTTTTGTATTATTCAACATATTCATCACTAAACATTCATCTATATTATTTTTTTATTATTAATATTCATAATGATGTAAATTTCAAAGCATGAAGTTCATCTTAAACATATACACATAGATAAAGATTATCATATAAAAATTTCATGTTCCTAGGCACTACTCAAATCAATGTAGATTCATGTTAAGTCCCTATCTATCATGCCCCCAGAAAGATCAAGTCCTTCTAGATAAAAACATTTTCTTAAAATTTTCACTTTAAAAAGAGGTTTACACCTGAATGGATTTTATCGTTCTCCATACAGAATAGAACCAAAATTAAAATACATCTATATTAATACTTAATTTTTTTATCATATCAATTTATAAAAAAACGTAATGGAAAGATGTATAATATCATCTTTTTAATCCTCTAAAACCTTATTTAAACATTAAAAAAACAACTTGTAAATGTGTTTGCTTGAAATTTCTCATTTTAGTTAGAAAGATCCCAATGAAAGATTATTAACTTTTACGAACTCTAAACATAACAAACTTCATCATCGTACAATATATTTAATATTTAATATTATATATATAATATATTTGTATATTGAAAAATTAAAACATTATATATTATATATTTCATGTTAAATATGATATCTATAATATATTCGTCATATTTAAAAAATTAAGAAAAAAAAAAAAACCAGCAATGCTATATACATGAATATCAAGTATATTTATATTTTACTTCTTAATTTTTTATATGATTGAATTCAAATTAATAACAAAAATCATATATATTATATATTATCTATTTGATGTTAAATATGATATTTATAATAGATTTGTCATATTTAAAAATTAAGGAAAAAAAAAGAAAACCAACAACGCTGGTATAGACATGAATATGAAGTATATTTATATTTTAATTCTTATTTTTTATATAATTGAATTTAAATTAATAACAAAAATCATATGCATATATCTAGCCAAAGTATATTAATATTCTAATTTTTTATATAATTAAAATTAAATTAATTAAAAAATTATATTTTTCATATATATGTATATATAAGTATAGCGGAGTTCATCCTTTTTAAAACCCATTTTGCCTTTCAATTTTGAATATTTATTTTGAGTTAAATTCATCTTTATTTTGACATAAGATACTTTGTTTATAACATTTTTATGATCATTTTAATTTGTTTTTTGTTTTTTAATAATTAATTTATTTTATTTAACCTTATATTATTATTATTATTATTATTGAGGCATATCTTTCTTATTAATAATATATGGTTCAATTATTTCTAACTTATATATTTAATTTAAGGGTTTACTCTTTTCTTTTTTTAAAAACAACTCATCCCATCATAAATAGTTTTTATCAAAAAAATAATTGACATTTCTAAACTTCAACCTAATTAATAAAAATATTTATTATTATTATTTCTTAATTTAACAATTTAATTATATTACTAATTTTAATTTACTAATTTTTTAAGCTATATTAAAAATATTTTATTATTATTTATTTAATATTTAAATATTAATTATTTAATTATTATTTTGATCCAATTCTCTTTAAAATATTTTATCATTATTTAAATTAAATACCTATTTCTTTCTTCCACCTCTTTATTCTTGTGAAAAACTATGCATTTAGATCAGTAATGATGAGTGAAGCCATCTAAATTAAAATTGACCCATAGTTTTTAATACCATACAAAGTCGTATTTAATTTGGTAGGGAGACCCCTAGTTCAATATTGACGGCGTACAAAATTGAACCATACTTTGTCTTCATTTGGTATTGAAAGCCATAGTTCAATATTGAGGCCATCCCTTTCCACACCAATGCAATCAAACCAACGATATAACCATACATGACTTGTTTTCATTTTTCTTTTTATTTTAAGCCAAGAATCTCAGACCATACCTTTCAATTTGGATACAAACAAACTAGAGCTTTAAAGCCAGGACGCCAAAATCAAGCGATAGCTTTCAATTTTTCAAAAACAAGTTTTCCACCAAAAATTGAATCATCAAAAATTGAAAAAGCGATAGCGATGCCATAAAAAATTGAACCATCGCTTTCCACATCAATACAATCAAACCAACGAAATAACCATACATGACTTGTTTTCGTTTTTCTTTTTACTTTAAGCCAAGAATCTCAGACCATACCTTTCAATTTGGATACAAACAAACTAGACTTTTAAAGCCAGGACGCCAAAATCAAGCGATAGCTTTCAATTTGGATACCAAAAAACAAGTTTTTTCAAGCCATGACACCGAAGCCAAGCCATAACTTTCAATACCAATAAATAATATTATGTTTGAAAGATGTTTTATTATTGGGGAGATGTATAATTCTTTATATTGATTAAATAAAAAAACAATATCAGTTTAAATGTAAAAGTTTAAAAACAAAGAAAAATACATAGATTTGGATAGATTTAAAAAAATTGTAATACTGCTCACTATTAGTTGTGTTTTCTTATATATGAGAAAGTATTATTTAGCTCTGCTCTCGATATATGAGAAACACTTGATCAAAATTTTAAATGAGCTACAATTTAAAAATCATTATAAATATACATTTCGGAATTATAAAACTTTTGTATTCTATTTTTTTTGTTTTTCAATATGATTAATATTCTACAAAGTGCACCCACTTAGGGAGTAACATTAGTGGTCACTTAAAATTATATTCCTATATGGATAGTCACTATTGTATACTTATTTAATTAATTGAGAAATAATAGAGATAACGTTCCTTAATAAAAGGTGTTTTTTGAAATAGGGTTTTGAGTTCTTGAATTTTGTTGGTTTTTAAGGTTTCTCAAGTTCTTGAATTAGCAAAAAATTGTATTCCATGTGATATTCACTTAAAAATGTTTCCAAAGTTTTTGAGATTGGAGCCTAGTATTAGTTTTAGAGGGTATTTTAACATTATTTTAAGGAAATCTTAACAATTAAACATACATGGAATTTTTAGGCATTTATCAATGTGTACAACAATAACTTATAAATTTGAAAGATAACTCAAATTTTGAGAAAAATATGGAATCATTTTAACACTTTGACATTAGATATTGTAATGAAAATGAAGTCAACTTTTGAGAAAATTATGGAGTCATTCTAACACTTTAACATTCACCATTGAAAATGAAAATGAAGTAAATGTTCAACCTATCAAATGTTATGATACTTAAGAACCTGTGATAAACAACATGATAGACTTGCACATTATTAACAACACAAGAAAAATTATTTTCATTAAAAGCATTAACAAGCAGCATTAGAAACTAAACACTAGCGAGAGACAACAGAAAGAACAAGTTAATGAGATGTGTTAGTTAAAATGGATTTCAAATTATAGAGAGGAGTAGAGCTTGATGTTATTGAAAGTTTAATGGAGGGTTTGTTCTATTGATTGTGGAAGGTATGTTGAAATGCTTATGTGATTAAGTTAATAATTATTGTTGTTATATAGAATATTGTACCATATTGTGGGAGTTATATATCATTCTTTGTTTAAAATATATACCACATAACAATATCTATTTCATATCTTTATAGAATGACACCAATTAATGAAGTGATATATAAAGTAGTTGGGTTGAGAATGATGTTGCAATTAAGGAGAACACGCCATTGTAATGAAATCTTTTATGATAAGATTATGCTATCAGAAAATGCAATATATCAATCATTGAATAAATGCATTGATTTCAACAATGATATATCACAAAACACAGTAGGGCATATTGATTTCAATGATGATATTAAAAAAATGATTTGCAAAAGTAAGGGAATTAAAATGATTTCACCAATAATATAACACAAAACAATAGGCCCATTTATTTTAGATATGGTACAATAAAAAAATATTTTGAGGAATTAGTTGCAATGATTTAATGACATAATGAAAAACAATGCAATGCATTGACTTTATTGATCACACAATGATAAATTATTTAGAGTTAAGATTGATTTCAATAATGACATAATGCAAAACAATATGGATCCATTGTGATGATATAATGTGACGCATTCCGCCGACCCTATCGGCCCTCGGGTCGACAGTCCGCTATAGGATCGTTCTATATGCCCTTGAGCCGGATCGACTCTTTTGATTCCCACTGGAATCTGCAAAATTATCGATCCACAGGTCCTTTTCGGCAACTCGCAATCTCACAAGTTCACGAGTTAAGACTCCGACTCATCCTCCTCCAAATCTGTGATACCTAAGATCGCGATATGATTATGGCTCCTTCTCTGTCAACACCTCCCCCGCACGACCACTGGCCAGGCTGAGCACTAGGGCCTTTCGCCTCTCGCGCTTTCGTGAGTTCAAAGATTTAACCTTTGGCATCTTCTTTCCCGAACCCCCGAGAGGCCAGTTTTGACTTTTCTCCTCTCATTCTCGCTAGTCGTGACTTCATGAGTCAAAGGCTCGAGTTTTGGTTCCCTTATCTCTCGAGTTCCAGAGACACGAGAGGTCAACGGGGTGTTGACTCCTCAAAATGCGTGACGTGTGTTCGACTGATTATTTCCTGGGCCCACTGTGTGGTTCTGCCATGTGTCTCTTATGTGCAACCTCAGCACTTCGCAACTTCGCCTTTCGCGACTTGGGGCACTCAAAATTTGAGCTTTTGGCTTGCGAAACCCCAAATTCGCGAGATCTCTAGATCTCTGCCACCTGTCCTTCTCCTAACGGACGGCTGTGATTATTTCGCGACTTCGCTACTCGCCGCTTCAAAACTTTCAGGATGAAAGCCTTGATCCCTTAACCTCCGATATGCCGAAATGGAGAAATTCCGACACGTCTTCTACACGGGTCCCACGATGGAACTTATCGCTTATTTTTGGAGTTCTCGGACTTTGCGACTTCGCAAATCCGAATGATAAGCCTTCAGCTCCTCAACTTGCGAAACCCTGATATAGTTGATCTCGTGACATGTGTCCTTCAAATCGGACGGCTCAAATCTAATCACCACTTTGCTACTTCGCCTTTCGCAACTTCACGAACATTGATACAAAACCTCCTACCTTTCCACTCCCGAAACCCCGAAATGGAATTTCGTGAGTAAATCCAACTGTCCTCGTTGGCGTGAATCTACGAACCTCTCTCTCCTGAGCTTCTGCTTGCAGAAAACGACCACCGTAACCTCCTTGCTCCTCTGTGAGATTTGACGGCTCGTGGGACTTTGCGAATTCTCCACGGAGAATTCCGACCATTCGTTCTCCCTTCTGAGAATTTTCACAAATTTGACAAAGTGTTTCACCACGGAACTTTAACCGCCTGCAACACAAACTCGCGACACCTCCTTTCAGCGTCTCAAGGTATAAACCTTCTATGCTTTTGTTCAACGACTATGAAGGCTCTATCTCTCCTGATCTTTCTCCAACTCCAAGTCTTAAGGAAGACTCCTTCACGCACTCCTTGCGGCAAATCCTTCAATTACTTCAAATAATTGAAGTCTTTCAACTCTGCGCACTCCTTGTAGCAGTAGTTCTTCAAGAATTTCTTAGGTCCGCAAACTATGAGACTTTACTCGGCCTATGCACACACTTTGCACGGCTCTTGTGCCTAACTGCACATCTGAAGAAATGAGAACAAAAGTTAACCCTTCTGATCTTTTAGAGATAAAACTCTGAACACTTGTCAACACACTCCTTGCGGAAAATTCAATTGCACTCATTGCAGGAACTCTTTCTCAGATAGAGAAACAATTGAAACTCATTTCCCTTACTCTCTCTCTCTCTCTTTCATATTTCAGATATTTAACAAGAAATCATACACACATAGCATAAACAACAAATGCATGACAGAAAGAGTAAAACATTCCTGAGCATAACATTCAACAACGCATACATAGAGAATATCACAACACCATGAATCTGAGTCAAAGCTCTTTGTATTAATCCAGAACTTCTGTACACTGGTGTTTTTCAACTACAACTCTCTGCTCTCCTCTCTATGGTCTTCTCTTGACAATAATAATACAACTATACAATGAGGGTGTCTATATCTCGTTTCCCTCTTGTGCTCTAATTGTCTAATATAAGCATTAAATTCTATCTACCTACATTCATTACACATAAAGGCTCATATCTACTATGGACGAGAGAGGATTACTCAAGGTCCTTTTACAACAATACAAGCATGCCTCCACTTAATGACTTCATTAATATCTCAAAACATTTTCAAAAAATGTGCTCGGTGCTTTTCCAGTTGTCTCTTATCTCTGCGTTGTCTCGTTGCTAACTATGTTTGCACGTCCTTGCGATGCTCCTACATCATACTCCCTTGCCAGAAAATTTTCATGGGCTCCTGTCCATGAGCTCTCACATGGTCTGCCCATGCTTCTGTATTTCGGCTTCGTTCTCCCAGCTGGCATCTTCAACTAGATGGCCCTTCCACTTGACCAAGTATTCAAAGTATTATTTTCGCTTGGTCCTCTTACCAACTCTTTTGTCCAGTATGTGCTCCATCTGCAGATCTTCTACAACTGGCATTTATTTTGTCCACTGAACCTTTGGCTGTTCATTTCCTACTTCTGCTTCCTCATCTTTATAATGGTACAAATCCGAGACATTGAATATCAGAGAAATTCCGATCCCATCGGGTAATTCAATCTCATATGCATTCGCTCCAAATTTCTTCATGATCTTGCATGGTCCGATTTTCTTCATCTTGAGTTTATGATATGTTCCCCTCGGGAACCTTTCCTTTCTGAAATGTGCAAGGATCAAATCACCAACTTCAAACTGAAGTTCTCTCTTGCGTTGATCTACCCTGCATTTATATTCTTGGTTTGAATGTTGCAATCGCCCCTTCACCTGGCTATGAAGTTCCTTCATCGCTTCTTGCAAATCTTCTGCACTAGCACTCCTAGTTGCAGTCTGTTCTGAATCCCTCAGCTCAGAAATTCCTCTCGACTGCATGCCATAAACAATCTAAAATGGACTTTGTCCTGTGCTCATGTTGATTGGATCATTGTAAGAAAATTCTGCCTTTGGTAATATATTGTCCCATTGGTTGTGGTGTTCTGTCACCAAAGTTCTCAGCAAGTCTCCTAGACTTTTGATCATCGCTGATGTCTGTCCATCCGTATGAGGATGATAAGCTGAACTAAATGACAAGTTAGTTCCCATATTCTTCCATAGGGTTCTCCAAAAGTGTCCTACGAACTTAGTGTCTCGATCCAAAACTATGCTTCTTAGCAAGCCGTGAAGTCGAATGACTTCTTTGAAAAACAGGTTCGCAATGTGAGTTGTGTCACTGGTTTTCTGACATGGAATGAAATGTGCCATTTTGGAAAATCTATCCACCACCACAAAGATTGAGTCAAACCCTCTTTGTGTTCTCAGTAGCCCCAATATGAAGTCCATGCTGACTGCATCCCACGACCTCTCAGGTATGGGCAATGGATGATAAAAACCTGGATTCTATCTCTTTCCTTTTGAATGCTGGCAAATTCTGCATCTGTCCACGAATATTTTGACGTCTACCTACATTCCTGGCCAAAAATATGACTCATTCAACTTTGCGAATGCCTTGTCATGACCGAAATGTCTGGCCAATCCTCCACTATGTTTCTCCTTCAGCAAATTCTAACTCATGGAGCATTTTGGAATACAAAGATGATTACCCTTAAACAATAATCCTTCCTGGATCATGTATTATGTCCATTGGCTTCTATCCCTAAGAATTGGATTCTCAGCTTCTTCATACACCTCTTTAAAATCTGGATCATCTCTGTACACGTCCCTAAGATCATCAAAACCTAGTGTTTTGACTCTAAACTCCCGCAACAACAAACATTTCCTGCTCAAAGCATCAAAAACTTTGTTAGCAGTTCCAGAAATATGTTTAATCACAAAAGTGAAATTTTGCATGTATTTGACCCATTTAACATGTCTTTAATTTAACTTCTCCTACTGAGTCACAAATTGCAATGCATGATTATCACTATACAATATAAACTCCTTGGGAATCAAGTAATGTCTCCATTTTTTCAATGCCTGAATAATAGCATAGAACTCCTTGTCATACCTGGAGTATTTTTCTTTCACTTCATTTAGATTCTCATTGAAATATGCTATCGACCTCTCTTCTTGACTCAAGATTGCCCCTATTGCAAATCCACTTGCATCGCATTTCACTTGAAATGTCTTTTGGAAATCAGGCAACACTAGGATTGGTTGTTCCGTGATCTTCCTCTTCAACAAATTAAAACTCTTTTCATCCTCTTCTGTCCAGTGAAAAGATTTGTGTCTCCTCTTCACAGTGTCCATCATTGGTGCACTAATTCCACTGAAATTCCTGATGAACATTCGGTAGAAACTAGCCAATCCATGAAAAATTTTCACCTCAAAGATATTCTTCGGTGATGGCCAATTCTTAATTACCTCCAGCTTATATGCATCCATCCTCAACTTATCTGTAGAATTAACAAAACCCAAATAAATGAGCTTTGTCTTCATGAATTAGGATTTCTTCATATTTATCAGTAGCTTCTCTTGCTGTAACCTCTTCATCACTATAGCCAAATGTTTCAGATGCTCTGCCTTTGTTTTACTGAAAATGAATATGTCATCAAGGTACACAATGACAAATTTCCCGATGAAATCCTTCAGGACTTCATTCATCAATCTCATGAAAGTACTCGGCACGTTTGTTAAGACAAATGGCATAACAAGCCATTCATACAACCCTTCATTGGTTTTGAATGTTGTCTTCCATTCATCTTCTTCTCTCATACGAATTTGGTGATAACCACTCTTCAAGTCAATCTTCAACAAAAAATTTGCTTCACTCAAGCAATCCATCAAATCATCCATCCTTGGCAATGGAAATCTGTACCTGATGGTTATTTTTTTGATTTCCCTCGATTCAGTACACATCCTCTAGCCTCCGTCTTTCTTCGGACTGAGTACTGTTGGAACAACACACAGACTCAAGATTTCTCTGATCAAACCTTTGTCCAACAAATCTTGGACTTGTCTTTTGACCTCTTCATTCTCCTGCAGCGTCAACCTGTATGCTGCTTTGTTTGGAAAACTAGCTCCAGGTATGATATCAATTTGATGACTTATACTTATGATCGGTGGCAACGAACGAGGTAGTTTGTCCACTACTATGTTAGCGAACTCTTCCAGTAGTTCCTAAACCTCTCCTAGTAAATCATCTACCCTTGTACTGGTTAAAACAATCTTTGGCTTCCTGACCACAATGAATTGTGGTTCCTCCTTCTTCTTAACCTCTGTAAGAAGTTCCTTCCCACTCATGAGAAGTACAGTGTTACTTACTTCAGGTTTCATTTCTTTATCTTTGATCGGCAACAACATGTGAGTTCTCCCATTCTTCTCTAGGGTGCATGTGTTCATTCTCCCGTCATGAATCACATTCCTGTCATATTTCCATGGTCTACCCAGCAATAGATGACAAACATCCATAGGAATAACATCACAGAGTATTTCATCTGTATACCCTCCTATTTTAAACTCAACTAAACATTGCTTAGTGACATTTATCTGATGTCCTTTTTGCAACCATGAAAATATGTATGGGCTTGGATGATCAATCATCTCCAGCTCCAACATTTCTACCATCTCTGTTGAAACGAGATTATCTGTGCTACCACTGTCTACAATAACTTTACATTTCCTGTCCTTGGTTTTGCACGCAGTCGGAAAAATCCTGTTTCTTTGGACTGAACTCTCCACCTCCTTCTCTGGTGTCAAAAGAAATTTTCGCATCATTAGCGATCTTCCACCTTCAGCATCCTCTGCCTCAACATTTCGCCTTTTTGCTTCGACAATGTGAGTCTCTCATTCCTCTTTCTTCTTGTCTGGACATTCATAAGACTTGTGTCTGACCTTTCCACACGTGAAGCATTTTATGACTCCACGTCTTCCTCTTCCTCTACCTCTAGTACGAGGAAAAATGTTGTTATCAACATACTCTCCTCTCTAATAAGAATACTGCCTTCTCTGCCCAGCATATTTCCTTTTCTGTGAGCTTCCACCATTCTCAATATAAGGTTTCTTCCATTCTTCCTCAGGCTTCTGATTTCTATCTTGGACAACTGATTTGTCCCTGGCTTGACTTCTGCCTCAGCCTCTTTGGCTTTTCTTTCGACTCAACTTCTCTTCATCCTTTAGAGCCATCTAATAAGTATCTTCCACCGTTTGAATGGTCATCATGATCATCTCATCCTGAATTTCGTATCTTAGACCATTCATGTACCTGGAAACCTTTTCATCATTACTTTCATGATGACCTGCTCTGATTTCCATCCTGTAGAACTCTTCAGTATACTCCTTTACTGCCATCACCTTCTGTCTCAAATTCTGCATTCTTCAAAACAGAGTAATTTGATAATCCCTAGGAATGAATTTCACTTTCATCTTTGCAATCATCCTATCCCATCTCTTGATCTTCTGCTTACCTTGGCAACGTATGTCAGCTTGTAGCTCATCCCACCACAATGTTGCATGTCATTTAAGTCTCGTGACAACATGTTTGACCTTCTTGTCTTCTTCGACATCTTCATAGTCAAAATACATGTCCAGAGCTCTAATATAGTCTAGAAGCTCTTCAACATCCAAGTTTCCCTCATAAACTAGAATGTCCATTTTGGCTCTTGCACTCATTCTTGCAACAACTCTAATCAAGCGTTCATGTGTTGCATCTTCTGCTGCAATTTATTCTTCTTCATGTCCAGCTTCATCTTTGCTTTCGGACTCACTGACATCTTCAATATCAGCTCTATGCCTTTGGTTTATTTCCACATCCACAAGTTTGGTGCGAATGTCATGCAGATCTCTCTCCACTTCTGGATTCTTCACATGTCTACCTCTTTCTCTTGACACCTCCCTATCCTCTGGTGGATCGGGTGTTTGTCTATATCTTCTCTTCGGCAGCATGGCTGGAACTCCTTCTCGCTTTTCCTGCCTAAAATATACAAACAAGAATCAGGCTCTCATACCAGATGACGCAGTCTGCCGACCCTATCAGCCCTCGAGTCGACAGTCTACTATAAGATCATTCTATATGCCCTTGAGTTGGATCGACTCTTTTGATTCCCACTAGAATCTACAAAATTATCGATCCATAGGTCCTTTTCGGCAACTCACAATCTCGCAAGTTCGCGAGTTAAGACTCCGACTCTTCCTCCCCTAAATCTGCGATACCCGAGATCGCGAAATGATTATGGCTCCTTCTCCATCAGCATCTCCCCCGCACGACCATTGGCTAGGCTAAGCACTAGCGCCTTTCGCCTCTCACGCTTTCACGAGTTCAAAGATTTAACCTTTGGCACCTTCTTTCCCAAACCCCCGAGAGGCAACTTTTGAATTTTCTCCTCTCGTTCTCGCTACTCGTGACTTCGCGAGTCGAAGGCTCGAGTTTTTGTTCCCTTATCTCCCGAGTTCCCAAGATGTGAGAGGTTAACGGGGTGTTGACTCCTCCAAATGCGTGACGTGTGTCCGGCTGAATATTTCCCGGGCCCACTATGTGGTTCTACCACGTGTCTCTTATGTGCAACCTTAGCACTTCGCGACTTTCCCTTCCACGACTTGGGGCACTCAAACTTTGAGATTTCACCTTGCGAAACCCTGAATTCGCGAGATCTCTAGATCTCTGCCACCTTTCCTTCTCCTAACAGACGACTGTGATTATTTCGCGACTTTTCTACTCGCTGCTTCAGGATTTTCGAGACGAAAGCCTCGATCCCTTAACCTCCGATATGCCCAAATGGAAAAATTCTGACACGTCTTCTACGCATGTCCCACGATGGAACTTCCTGCTTTTTTTTGGAGTTCTCGGACTTCGCGACTTCGTGAATCTGAGTGTTAAGCCTTCAGTTCCTCAACCTACGAAACTCCGATACGGTTGATCTTGCAACACGTGTCCTTCAAATCGGACGACTCAGATCCAATCGCCACTTCACTACTTCGCCTTTCGTGACTTCGCATACATTGATACAAAACCTTCGACCTTTCCACTCCTGAAACCCTGAAATGGAATTTCGCGAGTAAATCCAATGGTCCTCGTTGGCGTGAATCTACGACCCTCTCTCTCCTGAGCTTCTGCTTGCAGAAAATGACCACCGTAACCTCCTTTCTCCTCTATGAGATCTGACAGCTCGTGAGACTTCGTGAATTCTCTATGGAGAATTCCGATCGTCCATTCTCCCTTCTGAGAATTTCCACAAATTTGACAAAGTGTTTTACCATGGAAGTTTAACTTCCTGCAACACGACACCTCCTTTCAATGTCTCAAGGTATCAACCTTCTATGCTTTTCTTCAACGAATGTGAAGGCTCTATCTCTCCTGAGCTTTCTCCAACTCCAAGTCTTAAAGAAGACTCTTGCACGCACTCCTTGTGGAAAATCCTTCAATTACTTCAAAGAATTGAAGACTTTTGACTCTACGCACTCCTTGCAGCAGTAATCCTTCAACAATTTCTCAGGTTCGCAAACTCTGAGACTTTACTCAGCCTATGCACACACTTTGCACGGCTCTTGTGCCTAATTTTACTTCTAAGGAAATGAGAACAAAAGCTAACCCTTCTGAGCTTTCAGAGATAAAACTCTGAACTCTTGTCAATGCACTCCTTGCGGACAATTCAACTGCACTCCTTGCAGGAACTCTTTCTCAGATAGAGAAACAATTGAAACTCTTTTCCCTTACTCTCTCTCTCTCTCAGATTTCAGACATTTAACAAGAAATCATACACACATAGCATAAACAACAAATGCATGACAGAAAGAGTAAAACATTCCTAAGCATAACATTGAACAACGCATACACAGAGAATATCACAACACCATGAATCTGAGTCAAAGCTCTTTGTATTAATCCAGAACTTCTGTACATGGGTGTTTTTCAACTACAACTCTCTGATCTCCTCTCTATTCTCTTCTCTTGACAATAATAATACAACTATACAATGAGGGTGTCTATATCTCGTTTCCCTCTTGCGCTCTAACTATCTAATCTAAGCATTAAATTCTATCTACCTACATTCATTACACATAAAGGCTCCTATCTACTATGAATGAGAGCGGATTACTCAAGGTCCTTTTACAATAATACAAGCATGCCTCCACTTAATGACTTCATTAATATCTCAAAACATTTTCAAAAAATGTGCTCGGTGCTTTTCTAGTTGTCTCTCCTCTATGCGTTGTCTCACTGCTGGCTATGTTTGCATGTCCTTGCGATGCTCCTGCATCATAATGAAAAAGATTTAGCATACTCAAGTAGTTGCATTCATTTCAACAATGAGACTCATTGATTTCAATGACAATAATATAACATAAAACAATTGGGTGCATTGATTTAAATGATAATAGTATGCAAAATGATTCCTCCCATTTACTTACTTTTATAAATGATAGGAAGAAAATTAATCCTCTATATTAATTCAAATTGTGAGATAGTGCAAATTATCAAGCAAAATGAATTTAGCCATATCTCATTGAAAATATATTATAAGTTGAAGTAGTATACATTTTTTGGTTAGGTATGATTTATCTATTAGATTTTTCCCATTAAAACCATTATGATATTAAGATAAATAAAATGTGAAAAAATCACCATTTCTCATATTGTCTCATTTTTACTACAATATCTTGAGTTAAAGCTTTGCATGGTCTCCCATTTCAACCTCCATTTTCATATGATCAATATGAAAAGATGAGAAAGTGTGCCACTCTTTCT
>ML783220.1:24662-40367 GCA_009831015.1 Picea engelmannii | reverse complement strand
CGTCAAATATGGGAATGTCAAAGTTTACTTGTACCTTAAAAGGAGTGGCACCTCCAAAGTGGCTTCTGGATGTCGATGCACTGCCAGTCGGAATCCATTGAAGAATCTGGGCAAAGTTGTCCATCATCGCCTTCCTTTGTTTCTCAAGGGCCTCCTCGAGCAACATTTTAATAGGATCTCCTGCTCCCTCATATTTCTTTTCTTCCCCCATTGGAGGTCGTCGGGGTTTGCGAGGCTGATCTTGCAAAGGTTCAACCAGATCGAGCCCCAACTCCTTATACCCCGATCTCGTTGGGGACATGCAAAGAAGGATCGAGAATGAGCAAACTTATCTGATACCACTGATTTGGATTTATGTAGGAACACAATGAAATATAGAAATACACATAAACACAGAGATGTAGAAGAAATAATACTTTATTTCATTAATAACAAATGACTGAAATATGCTTAAAGATAGAATGGAAATAAACTAGCTAGGGTGCTGGTAGCTTATCTCTGAGAAGAGATGTGGCTGCAACTCAAATCTGTGAGAAGATCCTTACAATGAGGCTCTATAGGCCTTTTTACAATAGACGAGAATGAAAAAATTCATAGACATCCAAAAACCTAACCCTAGGAGATGAAGCGCCTAAAGTCATGTGGGCCCCGTTTGGGTAAGTTAGTACATCAACTTCCCGAGGTCGTAACTTTTGCATACGATCTCTGTTTTAGGTGTGTGATAGCTCGTTGGAAAGGTATCGTTGAGGAGATTCATTTTGGGGGATAAATTATTCCTTCATATATCATTGAGAACCTTGATCTCAAAAAACCTTCATTTAGGCCCTCAAAATGGCCCTGGAAGTTAAAACCTGCTAAAAATAGTAAATTGCCAAAATTGCCAAAAAACTGTTTTGAGCCAGTAGAAAAAGGTGGTTGGCCACTGATATCCACCTATATCATGATGCCATGTTGTTTATGGGTGAGATAATATCAAATAAACATCATTGAAAATAGATATTACCATATATAAGAGAGGTTGTTACCATATTCGTTGGGAGTCTTCCATCATGTGTTGCTTGAATTCAGGATGAGAAAAAATCGTTGAGTATCTTTGTCGAAGCTTCTTTTGATCAATGCAAATTTTGTAGAATGCATGAGAAAAGAGATGACACTCCACATGAAAGTGCAGATTTGAGGGTGTGTACAAATGTCAAATACCAATGACTTCATTCAAAAACATGCAACAATGACATTAAGCAATCCATGCATGTGACTTATGAGAAAGCACACAAAGATTGAATTGAAATCAAGGGACCATCAATTTCATGTGGTATATGGAGATCGTTGAAAATCTGATAACAAATCCCATAACCGCATATTCAAAAGATAGAGGAATGAGTCACGGGGGGTCAGTCTTCCAAGTTGAATGGAAGAAAAAACATGGAGAAGAAGAAGAAAAACCCTATTAATCATCTATACCTTTTCATGAATTCTTTGATTAAATCACATAAATATCTGGGCTAGCGAGCCTTAGTTAAAATGCCATGGATCGGTACCAGAGAGTGGAGAAACCTCGACTGGAGAATCCTATAAATGAAATGAAATCCAGATAACTACCCAAGGGAAAAATGCAGAATTACATCACAAATGCAACTAGCCTTCGTCAAAAGGAAAAATCCTCAGTTGAAATAATTCTAAAAGCTATGGGAAGGGCAATCAACAAGACTGTAACTATTGCAGAGATTATCAAGAGAATGATTGCTGGTCTACATCAAATTACTAGTATTGGATCAATTGACATAACCGATTCATGTGAACCGCTGGAGGAAGGCCTTCTTCCACTGGAAACCACATGACATGTATCCATGATTACAATTAGTTTATCTACCAAAGAGCTGGAGGTAGTGATTAATGGGTGGTTCAATGCAGATTATTGAGTATTGAACAGATTGCTAGACATAGATACCAATTGTTATAAAATATACAAATCGCTAGACACAGATACCAATTGCTATTAAATATAGAAACAGATCTCATCAATGGATTTACCTCTTACACAACAACATAAATGTCAAATTGGCACATCGATCATTTTCAGTTGTCTCCCTTCACAAATTGTCCTTCATTGATTTCACCTTTCGGGAGAGGTCCTTCAAATTTGTCAACTTGAAACCAATTGAAGATACAATGGCTATGAGCTCCCATTTTCGACAGAGAGACACAACACACGGTGAAATATTTGAAAATTAAAGAAGGGAATACCAGACGCCATCCATGGAAGACATGGTTATGCATTCACAAACTCTCTCGACAACCGCATCATCGAACCCTACTTCCAATGATAATGCGAGTTCGAGTTCAATCTATGCTTGGTGAATGTCTGAGAAAATCACCTAAATCGATATGTTGTGTAGATTTGACATGTAGATGAGTTTGAAGCTGATTAGCCACAATATTTCTTTATTTCCTTTCTCAAACAATTTCCATGGAGCACTCTCAACTATCACCGAAAAAAATCAGATATACACAAATGTTGTAAGGAATGTGGCTATGAAATCAAATTGTCCATGAAAAACTATCATGCAATTACTAGGCCTCTAAGATCATAAGCCCTCTAATAACAATTGAAGAAATTGAGCATAAGAATATTAGGACAAAAAGATTGGTGGAAAAGGCCTCAAGCCACAATTCTCAACATTGTATTCATCTTAATGATACAAATATATAATACAATAATTAAACCACCTCAATTGTTCTCAAATCGACAACTCATCAAGAGATAAGGTAGGAGGAGGAAATATAGGAATATGGAAACACACTTAGGATAACAACTATATCCTAGCATGTGAAATATACAAAGGTGGTATACTAAGACTTAATGATTATATATGAGAAAGAGGCTAACACTTCCACCCCTAGATAGATGGCCAAACCGAGGTCATAAATTGAATGATTGTGCATATCCTTTGCATGTATAATTCCAATCACCCTCGCACATGGGATGAGAGCCTTCCCTATGTCCAATATAGCTACAACTGATCCCTACATAGCTCATTTGGCCACAGCCCCTTTCAGGTGGGGTTGGGATTCCAACCATTGGGTCCCATAGATATTGCACTTCCCCTTGCGGGCACCTCAACTGACTCATCTCATGATCCAACTGAAGCTAACAAAGACACCTAGTTCATTGAGTGGATCCAACACATGATATCCTATAGAAGTCTAATGACAAGTAAAAGCAGTTCCATGATCAACATCGGGTGCCACATAAGTTTCAGGTGGGCGACAAAGTTTGGTTGCACTTATAGAAAAAAAAACTTACAGGACCCCATGGGAAGCTTCTCCCACTCTATTATGGGTCGTACACCATCACCAAGGCCATGGTGGACAATGATTTTGATCTCAACATTCTTCCTTTCCTTGGCCTGCACATGGTGTTCAACATGGATATCCTTCGCCCTTATTTCCCACCATTATTGGACACCCCAGAAGTAGAAGAACAACTGACACCAACAGAGCTCAACCTCGACTACAAACAACATGCATCCCGTGATCAGATTGCGGACACATAGATCAAGGGCACTCGACAACAAAGGATCCAACTTTATCAAGTCGTCAAAGCAGGGCAGCTTCTGCACCAAGGAAAGTTGCTCACTTGGGGCCAAATTCAATAGAAATTTCCTCATCTGATGGGGGAACTCAATGCAATGGATACCATTTCATCCTAAGGAGGGAGGATTGATCTAGGTGGATATCGGTGGCCACCCACCTTTTCCAACTGGTTCAAAAAAAAATTCTGGCAATTTTGGTAATTTACTATTTTTAGTAGTTTTTCTGGTCCTGAAACTTCTGGAGCTGTTTTGAGGCCCTAAATGACATTTTTTGGGAAAACAGGGAGCAATATCCAAGTTCCTTCGATATTTCCCCCAAAATGAATCTCCTCGACGATACCTTTCCAATGGGCTATCATGCGCCTAAAATGGAGATCATATGCAAAAGTTACGACCCCGGAAAGTTGATGTACTAACTTACCCAAATGGGGCCCACATGAATTTTGGTGCTTCATCTCCTAGGGTTAGGTTTTTGGATGTCTAGGGTTTTTGGCATTCCTGTTTATTGTAAAAGGGCCTTCAGAGCGTCATTGTAATCATCTTCTTGCAAATGAGTGCAACTGTCACATCTCTTCTTAGAGATAAGCCGTCACCATTCCAGCAAGCTTGTTTCCGCTGCATTTTACAGTTTCAACTTATTTTCTTATTGAATAGAAAACCAGTTTTACTGTGTCTCTGTAATTTTTTGTTAAGCACCTGCTAATAATCTGTAGTCATTTCGTTCTTCTCATAAAATGCGGATCATCAACTCTCAAAAAAAAATTTTTGGAGAAAGAAGATAACTATTTAGTTTATTGCAGATTACACTAGTATGGAGAGTAAATGGTGTAGGTTATGGCATATCCAAGGTTACCTCCATACAATAATATCTAGGGTTACCAGAGAATCCTCTCCTTTTCTACAAATAAGGTTGGAATCTAATTGTCCCACAACATTGGCAGTACATTAATAAGAAGAAGATGGGGTTCCCTCTCTGCTATTACTATCTTAATGTGGCTCTCATGGTTTCCACAAACTTGCAAATAAGTAGAGAATTACTTGACACTAAGGATGCATATGCTAATCAGTCACAGGAAGAGATTAGGTGTTTGAAGGTGCAGGTAAGAGATGAGGGGAGTGGAATATGGTACAGAAGAAAGACAATCAGTTAACAATATTTTATGTTAATGGATTCAACACATATTGGCTCATGGTATTTTTAGTGGATACTCCCACTAAATACGAAGTTACATAATTGTTATGGTAGGTAGCCTCTGCTAGATTCATAGTAGTCTGAACACGGGCTTTGAATGATGGTGGATGGAGAGCCCTACAAAAATATCCAGATGTTTATGACGAAGAAGTTTTCAAGGAAAGTAGATAATGCATACATACCTTTACATTAATTGATAAAAAATAATTAAGTGCTTGGGTAGTTAATTCATATAATATATGTTGATTATTTCAGACTCTATATTTTGTTATCAATGAAGAAAAAAAGAATAAAATTCTCCTAATTTTATGTTTGTATAACAACTAGGAAACATACTCAGAAAAAACACAATAGGTCAAATGGGGTTGATATGCAGGCATTACCACTACCTTGGGACTGAACCAATTCACATAAATTGTCTAGCTCTCCATTTCCTTGGGGATGAACTAATTCAAGTTGAGGGGAAAAAGTGCCCAACTATTGTAGAGAGTAGTCATCGAAGTCTCCACTACCTTGGGGATGAACTAGTTCCTAGAAACAATCCAACTCTAAACTCCCTTGATATGTTCCTAGAAATGGTACAATCATGGAGAACAAGCCTATAGAGATATCTGATCCAATCTAAGATCAACAAGATATTAGGGAGATACATAGTGGGGCATTCAACAATGGAGGGAGGGACATTTGACAATGGAATGAGGGAATCCACTCAGTGGATGAAACATAAAAGGTGGATGAAACATAGAAGAACATTAAACAAAGCCATAATGATACATTTGGAAATGGAGGGAGGGACATTTGGCAATGTAGAGAAGAAATAAGCCACATGTGAATGATAAGTGACTTGGTACATGCTTTTAGATGTGCAATGGAATATAGTTATGTGGAACTTAGGTAACAAAAGATACTAAGACAAATCAATGAAACTAACTCGAAGTAAGAGTCATAGTATTAATCGAATTTCAAGTAATACATTACAAAAAAGTTAGTGAAAACTTAGGACATAAAATATACTACCCTCCTCCATAGGGAAGAGGCCAAACAAGAGAAACAAGTTGCAAATTTTCCAAAACAAAAAGGTGGATGGGTTTCCGATGTTTTTAAACAAAACTTAATATTAAAAAGAAAAATATATATATATTTTGTACAAATTAATAAAATGGATGCAATCCAATTACTAATAGTCCCTTGAGCCCCAAGGGTAGAGACTAGTAATGAGTAAAATAGAGAAATGGAAATGGGAGAGACTAATAATGAGTGCAATAGAAAAATAGAAATACCTGGAAGTGTGGGTGTAGTTGTAATGATGTGAGGAAGATAAAAATTGATCGTGTGGATATGAGGATACACAACGATAATTTCACTAATCACTTCTCTGTGTTGTCCACCCTGTTACAAGGAAAATCTCTCTATGACTAGGGGTAAACCACAACAGATGAAAATGACTGTAGAAATCAACTCTAATCTCAGGTATGCTATATAAACAAATATGCTAGCAAGACAAGATAAAAGGCCTACCACGTCCAGACGTTCATTGAAGTCCATCGTTGAGCACTTGACTCAAAGAAATACAACTGCAACATGTACTCAACAACCAAGAAACGCAAACATATGGTGATAATATATGATTTTATCACATTCAATAGCATAATGCATCAACATTCATAACAAATACACCCATGGAATAACAATTCAAATATTTTCAAGATATTAATTGGATGAGAAAAGAGTATTTCTATTAAAATGTAATCATCAGAAGTTAATGAATTACAAACTTCTGTGCCGGCACGGTTCAGAAATGAGAAACTAAGTCCCTTCCAGTTGGGCCTCCACCACTTCAATCCTCCACCAAACGCAACCTCATATAAGAGAGACAATGAGGTTCTCAATCAAGTAGGGAAGAGCTTGGGGACTAAACAATGTGTTTATACTTAAAAGGACAAAGGGATGCAAACTCAATATGAAGTGAATAATTTCTCCAGCGTAACTTTTCTCTCAAAGTTGAAATCTTCTCCTCCTTTCCATAGATCAGATTTGACCCATTTGTATAGCCTTCAAGTGGAACTGAAGGCTCGATTCAGAATGTTTCCAGTATATGTAAGGTCAAGGATCATGGATCTCATGATGTGACATTGAAACCCGATACCATTTTTTAATTTTGGGCACAACTACCGATGTACGCAGGATGTATTGGTGCAACTTGCGTATACGCATGTTTTACTATATGTAGGGCACGTATATGTGGAAAAATAACATTTTTATCTCTAGGATTTGCAAAAAGGGACTCCAAGTCTACATAGGGAGATGGAAAAAGGCCCTATGTGAAGGTTTGCATAGGGTGAGGAAAATATTACTATAACACACCCAAGTCCACCAGCGTGTCGATGTCTTTGAAGCCATTGTAGCTAGTTAAGATATCCCTCATATCCAACTTTGTGAGGGAGATCATTGCTGCATTGAAGACGTAGTTGACCTCCGGGTTTCCTGCCATATAGACCAAAAATCCTGGCCATTGCCACAATAATTTTGGAAATTATTGTCCAAAACTCCTGGCCATCGCCATAATAATTCTAGAAATTATTGCCAACATGAAGTACCTTCTCATAAATATGTTCCCATGAAGGCCACACAATAGTGTGCGTAGGCGAGTGAGGCTTAAGGGACTATTGTCCTCAAAGATGAAGTAGGTTTTGATGACTTGGTAAGCATGCATTTTACGATCATGGTTTCAACTACTGTGTTAATTCTCAGCACATTGTTCGTTAGATTAATCACCTACAATATACCTATCCTATAAAGGCAAGTAAGAATGCGAGAGAGGGAGTCCATGTCGAGAGCTTCAGAGGGGAGTTGGGTGACAATATGTTGGATGGAGAGAGAAGCATCGAAGATGGCTCTACAAATGTTGTTGAGGATTTTAAGATGAAATCACCTTTTATAAGAAATGGGCTCACTATAGAAAACACCATTCTTAAGGCCAAAGCCTACAACAACTCTTCATCAATCATGGCTCAAATATCCATATCCGAACCATCTAGCATCTTTATGTCCTTCACGACTTTGATATCCACACCTTGCATTTACTTCACTGAGAGCACTTGAACACTCATGTTTTTTTTCCCATCGCATTATGGATTGGATTGAATTGACTAGTGTTTGGAAACAAAAGAAAAAAATCAAACAAGATTTGATGACAAATAAAATACAAGACAATAATCACACACAAAGAACATAAGGAATTTACGTGGTAAAACCCTTCAGAAGGGAAACATCCACGAGGAAATGATAATCAATTTAATTATTGTTCAAGGGAGAATTACAACAACCAAACTTGACTTACAACCATCTCTCACATTCTTCCCACTCTACCTCTACAGGATTACATAGATACTAACATCTCTCCAACAATTATAATTAATGTGCACCTAACCAATTCTATTTTTAGCTGATTTGATCAACTGAAGCTAGAATAATAGGAGCCATGAAATCCACCCATATCCTATCCATGGGAAATTGGTTGGCATAGTTTCAATGATATCCACCTTGAAAGCAATTTACCTGATATATCATGCCCAAATTTATTCATCACTTTTCTTGCAAGCCAAGAGAAGTCAGGCACCATCACAACTTCTCTAACAATACTAGTTTTGTGAACATGTCTACACAATTCCCTTTGAGCATGAACCTTTTCTAGAGCCACTCCACCTTCATCAGTAACTTGTCTTACAAAATGGTATTTAATAGTAATATGCTTTGTATTACTGTGATAAGTAGGATTTTTAGCCAAATGAATAACACTTTGACTATCTCATAATAGTTTCACTTTGTCCTGCCTCCTTCCAAACTCACCCATCAAACCTTTTAACCAAATTGCCTCCTTAAAAGCATATGAAGAAACTATATATTCTGCCTTCATAGTGGATAAAGCTATAATGTTTTGAATATTTGACATCCAACTAACAGGTCCTCCTGAAAGAGTAAAGACATATCTTGAAGTGGATCTTCTTTTTTCCAAGACACTTGGAAAATCATTGCAACCATTATAGGTGATACAATAATTACTTGTGCCCCTAATATACCAAAGCACCCATTTCATTGCTTCCCAATTCTCTTTACCTGGATTTTCCATGTATCTATTGACAACAACAGCTTCATGTGAAATATTTGTCTTATTAATTACCATCACATACATCAAACTTCTTACTGCATTAGCATATAATACGCGAGACATATAATCCTTTTCTTCATCATTACTAGGACATAAACTTGAAGAAATCTTGAAATGGGAATCCAAAGGGATTTTGACTGGTTTCACATTATTCATACCGAATCTCATAAGTATTTTCTCTACATACATCAATTGTGATAACCACAATTTACCATTTTTCCTGTCTCTATGTATCTCCATGCCCAAGATTTATTTTACTGCTCCTAGATCCTTCATATCAAATGTCCTAGCCAACTGAGCCTTCAAACTATTGATCTCAACCATGTTTTTTCTTGCTACAAGCACATCGTCGACATATAACACCAAAATAATGAATATGCCATTTTCCAACTTTTTAAAGTAAACACAATGGTCATACTCACTTCTTGTAAAATTGTGGCTCACCATGAAGGAATCAAACTTCTTGTACCATTTCCTGGGAGATTGTCTCAAGCCATACAATGACTTATTGAGATTGCAAACAAACCTTTTATTGTGATCCTGAACAAACCCTTATGTTTGTTCCATATCTATTTCCTCATCCAAATCTCCATGTAAAAAGGTTGTTTTAACATCTAGATTTTCTAACTCAAGATCAAGTAAAGAAACTAGTGCTAACACAACATAAATTGAAACAAGTTTAACAATTGGTGAAAAAAATTCATGGAAATCAATATCTTCCTTTTGAGAATACCCTTTTTCCACCAATATTTCTTTATACCTCTCAACTTTATAATCAACACTCCTTTTCAACTTGTAAACCCACTTGCAACCGACAACCTTCTTGTCCTTTATAAGTTCTACCAGATTCCATGTTTCATTCCTCTCTAAGTAATCCATTTATTATTTCATTGTTACTTTCCATTTAACATTTTCATATACCTCTATTTCCTCCTCATAAAAACTAGGCTCTCCATCATTAGAAATTAAAGAAACAAATGTAGCATAATCATCATACCTCTTAGGAAAATTTATGACCTGTGTAGATATCTGAAGAGATTGTTGCGATATTTCCTCAATTTCCTGGAATTTTTTTGTATCATCATCTTATTTGGCATGAACTTCTTCATGAGCATCTTCATTTTGTTTCTCTCCTGTAGATGATCGAGTCTCCAACTAAATTTACTATGTTTGTGGTACTTATGCGTGTTTCACTTCAACATCTGCATCTGATTTTATGAGTGTCAATTCATCAAATATGAAAACTCTGTTAATGATGATTTTGTGGGAAGTAGGATCCCACAATATATATCCCTTAACTCCATCACCATACCCAAAAAAGATAAGCCTTTTTGATTTGGGATCTAACTTAGAATGTTGATCCTTAGGAATAAGAGCATAGGCATCACAACCAAAAAAATTAAGATTTGAATAATCACAAGGGTAACTTTTCCATACCTCTTATGGGATTTTAGAGTCTATTGCAGCTGATGGTGATCGATTTACCAAATAAAATGTTGCAAAAAATGCTTCTTCCCATAATTCTTGCTACAAATTGGCATTGTTGAGCATGCTCCTTGCTCTCTCTAGAAGATTCATATTCATGCATTCAACACCACCATTTTGCTGAGGAGTATAAAACATTTTTTTATGTCTTTTGATCCTATCTTCCTTGAAATAATTTTAGAATTCCTTAGAATTAAACTCACCTCCATTACCTATTCTCAAACACATGATTGACCTTCTAGTGCTCTTTTCAACGAAACCTCTAAATTGCTTAAAAACATTAAATACATTAGTTTTTTTCTAGGTAAATAGATCCACACCTTTATAGAGTAATCATCTATAAATGTTACAAAACATGATGATCCTCTAAAAGAAACTGTAGGAGATGGTCCCCATACATCTGAATGGATATAATCAAGGATACCTTTACTAATATGTCTTCACGTTTTAAACTTTTGTCGATACTATTTTCCATAAATGCAATGCTTGCAAAAATTCAAATTTAGAGATTTTAAGGTTGGAAGTAACTTATGATCTACTAGTACCTTAAGCCCTTTATCACTCATATGACCCAAACGCTGATTCCATAAACAATTAGAGTCACTTTCACCTTCATATACTAGCTTGATTTGATTCAATTCTTCCTTCTAGCTGATAAAGATTCCTAATCTTTTTATCCTTCATAACTACTAAGATGCCTTTCGACACCTTCAAGACTCCACCTTGAATTGTACATTTATAACCACCAAAATCTAGAATTCCCAAAGATATTAAATTTTTTCTAAGTTTAGGTACATGCCTCACATATGTTAACATTCTTATAATACCATCATACATTTTAACCTGTATGCTATCAATCCCAAGAATTTTGCAAGAAACATCATTTCTCATAAAAAAAACACCATCATCAATAGTTTTGTAAGTTGAGAACCAGTTTCTTATATGAAGACACATATGATTGGATGCACTAGATTCTAACAACCAATGCTGATCATGTTGTGAAACATTAGAAATAGACAATACATCATCTACTGTACCTAAACTTGTTTCAGCTGAATTAGCTTCCTTTGCTTCTTTTGTGGAGTCCTCTTTGGATGCTTGTTTTCTTTTCCAACAATACTTCTTGAGATGCTCTGATTTGCCGCAATATTAACATTTTTGTTCACCCTTCTTTCCTTTTGACTTAGATATTGATGTACCTTTCTGATTTTGCCCTCTTTCTTTGGATTGACCTCTAGCCACCATTGCTTCCAATGTTGAGGTTTCTTGACTGGATTTTCTCCTCATCTCCTCAGACAACACGACTCCCAAGAAAATATCATAGTCAAAGGTATATGTTGTGATAAACCACATATATGTGACTAAATTATCCCATGATTCAAGGAATGAACACAATAGGGTAAATTTTTTGTCCTCATCTTCGTATTTTACTTCCATGCTAGATAATTGACAAATCAGAGTATTGAAAATGTTTAAATGATTGACAATTTTTGTACCTTCTTTCATTTGTAAGCTATACAACTACCTCTTCAAGAAGATTTTGTTTGTCAAAATATTTGTCATATAAATACTTTCCATCTTGCTCCATAAGAATTTTTTTGTTTCCTCTCCATCGATGTTAAAGAAAACTTCATCTTCCAAACACATATGAATGGTACTAAGATATCTTAAATCTAGATCATCCTAGTCCTCGTCCGACATACTTGCAGGTCTCTTTGACTTTCCCACCAATGCCTTTTGCAATCCTTGTTTCACAAGTAGATCCTGCATCTTGAGCTTCCATAACTAAAAGTTATTTTTCTTGTTGAATTTTTCCACCTCAAACTTTGAACTCTAAACTATTGCCATTAGCACAAACTCAAAATTCTGAAATCACTACTTATAAAACTAAACCTTTTTTTTTAAATAATGAAATAATCTCATACTTCAAAATTGAATCCCCAAAAAATAATAATAAAAAAATTAAATCCAAAAAATATATAATATATATATATATATCTTAAAACCCTTTTACCAAAAGATAAAAGTTCCACCCACTTATGCATATTTAAATGCGATTCTTCATGTGCATAACAAAACAATCATACCTCTTTCCACGTAAATTTATGCATACTATGATTTTCATACCATGATTTTGCCTACACCAAAACACACACACACACACACACACACACAATCTTCAATCCTTTCTTTCCACTATATATACCACAATTTTTTTGATTACATAGAATATATATAATAATATTAATAATAATAATAACAATAATATATTTTTAAGGTCGCGGTCAAGCCAGATACCAAATTGGTATATGAGACCTCTTCCATCCAACAATTTGACTAGTAAAGTCTACAAAGGTATACATACCCTACCCCCCTCTGGATTTGAACTTATGATCTCTTAAGAGGAAGCACACATTCTCAACCATTAGGCCCACTCAGAGTGTGTGTGTGTGTGTGTATATAACCTTCAATCCACCATTTCCAACATATATACCACGATTTTCAAGATACCACGATGTGCCTTATCCAACATATATACCATGATTTTATGTGCCTACAGTTATCGCTCCTTCCTCAAATTGTGTGGAGAGATGGTGATGTGTTATCACTCATCTTGTATGGTATGGGGCACAATGATGACAGATCTATGGTTATCGCCCCTCTTGCAAGGCTGTGGGAGCGATGGATTCCATAAATGTGAAAAATGTAAGTTCAAGAGCAACTATCACCCCCCTTCAATGGGCTTAGGAGCGATAGCTCCCAAACCTCACCTCTTTGCAAAGAATATGTCTTCCAACATGTAGCAAAGAAATATCAAGCTCTTCCTGTGCTAAGATCTTTCTCAATGGCTCCATTGAACTCATGCAGATTCACTCGACTCAGCTACTCTAATACCGTTTATTGGGCAACGGAAGCAAAAAAGGAAACAAGATTTGGTGGCAAATAAAATACAAGACAACAATCACAAACAAAGAACACAATGAATTCACCTGGTAAAACCCTTTAGAAGGGAAACATCCACGGGGCAATGATAATCAAATTTCTTATTATTCAAGGGAGAATTACAACAACTAAACTCGACTTACTACCATCTCTCACATTGTTCCCACTCTACCTCTACGAGTTACATAGATAATAACACCTCTCCAATAGTTACAATTAATATGCACCTAACCAATTCTATTTTTATCTATCTTAATTAACTGAAACCAAAATAATAGGAGCTAAGAAATTCACCCATATCCTATCTATGAGAAATTGATTAACACCATTTCAACATTTTACACCATGAATTACTTGAAAATCCATGGCTTGAGTTCGTTGGTGTTTGAATCCACTGGTATTGAAAGTCATAGCTTAACTTATGTGTAATGGCTTCAATAAATTCAAATTAAATATGGCTTGAGTTTGTTGTTATCCAAAGTTATGGCATGAGTAAATTCAAATTAAACGTGTTTGAATTGATTTGTATTGAAAGTCATGTGTTGAATTTGTTAGTAGTAGAAAATTAACAAGTTATATTTGGTTGGTATTGAAATCCAAAGTTCAATTTTGGATGAACTCAATATCAAGCCAACGCTTTCAATACCAAACTATACATAAATAAACTTTGGTGTCATAATTTGAATTTGTTGGTTTACGCTGTAGTTTAGTTTATTGATATCTGAGTTCCTTAGTTTAATTCATGGTTTGAGTTGAGTTTATTAAGTTATGGCATGAGTAAATTAAAGATTAAACATGGTTTGAATTTATTTGTATTGAAAGTGATGGCTTGAATTTATTTGTATGGAAAGTGATGGCTTGAGAAAGCAAGTATGGTTTTTTAGATTAAACATGGTTTGAATTTATTTGTATTGAAAGTGATGGTTTGATAAAAACAAGTCATATATGGTTTTTTTTTAAATTGGTAATAAAATTTATTGTTCAATTTTGGATGATGTCAATGTGAAGCAAAAGCTTTCACTATCAAAGTTATTAGCTTGACTTAGTGTCATGGTTTCGCCCAAAGTTATGGTCAGATTAACCATGGTTTGAATTTGTTTGTATTGAAAGTGATTGTTCGAAGTCATAAATGGTTTTTGGTTTTTTGTTGATTGGTATTGATTAAACATGGTTTGAATTTGTTTGTATTGAAAGTGAATGTTCGAAGTCATAAATGGTTTTTAGCTGATTGGTAATCAAATCAAGGTATACTTTTATTTTGGATGATGTCCATGTCGAGCCAAAGCTTTCACTATTAGATTATACATAATATTAAATTATACATAGTTAGACTTTAATGCCGTAAATTGAATTCATTGGTTTAACTCATGGTTAAATTTTATTGATATTAAAAGTTATAGCTTGAAAGTTATCGCTTGAGTTTGTTGGTAGTGAAATCCCTTCCCTTCCATACCAGAAAACAACCAAGTCATATCTTAATACCGATAAACTTAGTCATGTATTAATATTGAAAAAGATGTCAATATCCAAAATTTGTTTTTTATTAAAAGTCATGTCTTGAGTTTGTTGATAGTGAAACCCATAAGCTTCAATACCCACAAAAGAAAACCATATATTTTGATTTTGATTTGCTTAAATATTAAAATTCAAAACCATGCCAATAAGAATTTATGACTTTGAATTTTAAAATCCTATAAATTTTAATAACAACAAAATAAAATCTCACGGTCAACCATGCCAATAGGAATTCATGGCTTTTAAATTTAAAATCCCATAAATTTTAATAACAACAAAATAAAATCTCACGGTCTTGAATTTTATTAAAATTAAAATTCATGCCAATAAAAACTCACCACTTTGAATTTTAATATTCCGTGGATTTCAATAACAAAATAAAAACTCATTGCTTTGGATTTTAATATCTCATAAATTATAAATTTTAATAGTAACAACTACAAATCATAATTTTCAATATTTAATTTAAATTAACTTAACCATAACAAAAATCCTAACAAAAGTGAGGGCTTTCACTAACAACAAAATCAAGCCATAACTTTCAATGCAAACAAATTTTGGATGTGGATTCCTTTGGTTAGTAAAGTCATGATTTTCAATAAAAACAAATTTTGGATGTAGATTCAAGCCATAACTTTCAATACAAACAAATTTCAGATGTGGATTCCTTTTGTTAGTCAAGTCATGATTTTCAATACAAACAAATTTTGAATAACTCTAATGTCAAGTTAAAGCTTTTAATACCAAGTTATATATATTATTAAAGTTTGTTAGAATGGTTGGTATTAAATGTTATGGTTAAGTAAACT
>ML783219.1:428210-458152 GCA_009831015.1 Picea engelmannii | reverse complement strand
TGTGAAAATCATCGAAAACCCTAAAATAAATGAGATTTAAAAAAAAAAATTCTAAAGAAATCACAACTTTTAAAATATTTTTAGACCTTTTTGGAAGAAATTTTAGCAAAATTTGTAGGATTTTAAGAAGAAAAAATGAAAACAACAACAACAAATTTTAGTGTATTTTTTTATAATTTTTTACAGTTTTATTGTTTTTCAATATTTTTTTATAATTTTGGCCCGTGGGGGTTAGTGGGGGCGATGCCCCTCCATGCAGGTCCAAGTCTTTTCTTATGAGGGGGCTGGAGGTGATGTCAGGAATCACCTCCAGCCCCCCGTAGGCCAAGTATTGGTCCCATGGGGGACAAGACTTGACCTATGGGGGTTGGGGTGATGTTGACGCGAGGACGATGCTGTAAATTACCCTCACGACACTCTACATGGTGTGGGGCCATGACTTGGCCTGCCAGGGGGGATGGAGAGATGCTCGACATTTCCTTAGTGACACTCTGGCCAACATAAAACTGGAGCACATAGGCCAAGTCTTGGCTTGCAAGGGGGCTGGGACGATGCTCGACATCGCCCCCATGACACTTCAACTGATAAAAAATCGATGTGGCCCCAACCCCCCATAGGCCAATTCATAGTTTTGTGGGGCTAGGACTTGGCCTGCGGGGGGGATGGGATGATGTCTGATAATGCCTCTAGCACCCTCGTAGGCCAAGACTTGGTCCCGACATTGCCCCTAGTACCCCCACGGGTCAAGGAAAATGTTTTTTAAAATTTAAATCTTATAAATGATTTTATTCTTTTTTATTATAATGTAAACATTTTCCCATCATTATTATAAAGACATAGTTTATTTTTCTAATTTTTCATATAGGAAAAATGGTAGGAAATAAAATATCTTTGAATGTATCTGGATCAAGACCCACAATAATGGCATCCAAAATTGCAATTGGGGCCTCCATGAATGCTAGGAAACAAATTGATATCACATTTGTTCAAGGTCCAACCCCTGAGCTCTCAAGAGTAATGAAGAATGTCAGAGAGTGGAAATTTTTCGAAGATGAAAATATAATGGAACATTCTTGGTTTGTTAAATACAAACAAGGCAACGATGGAGAACATCCATATTTGTATTGTGCCGAGTTTGAACATGTGCAAGGAAATTATCAGGCACTTGGCTTGTTATGAGATATATGTTTGGTGCAAGACACATATATTGTTTATGCACTCGTGAAACAAGCCAAGACTTATATAAATATTATATATTGTTTCAAATTGAACAATTATAACGTGGATGAATGTTTTATAGAATTATGTGCATCTATCGTTGAAGACATTGAGAGAGGCAACGCAAGTTTGTTTATTCTTATTTTTGTATCATGATAAATTTTAAATCTGATTTAACACATAAATGTTAAATTTTATTTTGATAGTATTTTTCTATGCAAATTTCACATATGTTAGTGGTGATTTACTCTATAGAGGAAAATATCATGGAAGCCATCAATTCCTTTCATGTCGATAAGGCACAAGAAGGAAGGAAAAAGAAACAAAAAGTATCAGAGGATGAAGCTGTAAGAGTAGACACAAAAGAACAAAAAAGAAGAAAGAAAATTCCTCATTCCAGAAAGCCTACAAGGGTTACATTTGAAGATATGGAAACTCCAAATGAAAATGTTGATGAGATTAGTGCCAAAGGTTATCACTTCTTCTCATAAGAATAATAAACAAGATAAACAAAAAAGAGTGATGCCCATGGATGATTCCATTCCTATTGATTATGAAGAGATAGTTGATTTAGATGAAACCCATTAAAATCATAAGAGGAAATCAAACATTGTTGATGAAGAAGAAGTCATGGTTAGCTCTGAATATCATAATGAATGTCCTAAAGGTAGTAGAGAAATAATAACACCAGGTGATAATCTAGAGGATGATATTATGAAAACAACACAAAATGTCATTTGAAATCGATTGAGGATGACCAACTTAGTTGATGATGGCCATACATTTCAATTGAATGTGAAGTAGCTTTATACACCCACAAAATGTCAAGAAAAATATCAAATTAGAAAGCCACATCACTTACATATTCACAACTTGAAAGCATTGATTAGGTACAATTCATATGCACATGTGGTTGATTACCTAGTTCTTGTTGACCCAATGGAAGTTCCTAGTAGGGATGAATTTGATAGATCAAAATGTTTTGGCTATAAATATTACGTGATTTGAGGAAATCATTATGTAGAGGCTAGAAGAGAATTGGTGCAAGAGTATCCCAATAACCCTCTTTTTGAGACAGTCAAATGTATAATTTATACTGGTTTAACATATGCAGAAGCAAAGTTATTGGCATGGGATCATAACACAAATAATGAGTATAGGATGTCCACGAGTTTCATTCAAAGGGTGAGATTTATCCATAATGTTTTTTCTGAAATATGTGGTGGGGAGAGATCAAATGTTGATGCCAAGTTTCATAAGTAATGTTGTATGGAAATAAGCATCCCAATTGATGAGGAAAATATAAGAGATAAAAATTGCAAAGGAAGTGATGCATTCAGAGTTGTGGATAACTATTTTCAATTGGTATTTAGAACTGGACAAGTATGTGATTTGGTAGATGAGATCTTCATCCTATGGTAAAATATTGGTAAAAAAAATTAGAGGGTTAAGAAGGCTAAACCCTTAATATGTAGCACAAGTAAGACAAGTCCTGAAACCAATAATCTATAAGAAGATATGACTATAACACCTTGGAGAATGATACAAAGAGTGAAGGATGAGACACTTATCATAGCTATATTATCACATGTAAGGTCGGTCGGGTGAATTATCAATGGAAGAAATGTGTGATGAATTTAAAAATCAAGTTTGATGATTTTTTATCTAGTCACAAGGTGTATATGAGAATACAAGAGGAAATGGTTAATACGTTGAATGAAGAGAGTTGGGATGATGTTAGACTAAACTATCCAGATTCAAGCTCTACAACAACATTGAAACAATTTTTTTGTTGCATTCAAAAATGTATGTTGATTTATTACATTCATATTATTTGTTTGTAGGTTAATTTATTTCTATTATGTGTGTGTGTGTGTGTTTCATTAAATATGCCAAAGAAGAATGCAGATGGAGTACTTGAAACCTTCAAAAGTAAATCCGAGTTTGAAAGAGAAAGAAAGAGACGTGTTCGAAATGTTGAACTTGATGACACACTTGATCACTACATTTAGAATGGGTTCAACACTTTTCAATATAAAGTGATATTAGGTGATTGTGAAAAATTTGCAAATATTGTTCCTAAAAAGGAATACTCCCTAGTTATTGTGGATATCCCTCATTGTTATAATATCCAAAACATTGGATAGGATAGTGAGATTTATACTTACCAAGCTTTCAATAAAGTGGTTATGGAATTTATGGAAGTCCCAACATCACCATTTTGGAGATTTTTGTTTTTTCATTCAGACATACACCAATGATTAGTACAATCAAGATTTAAGGGAAAAGAAAAAACAAGGATACAACTTTAATGGTAAGATATTGAAAGTGTATGTTTAGCGATTAATATTAGAAATCAATTTTATTAATTCACAAGTTAATTGAATTTGCACTTATTTATATTACAAGAACAAGCCTAATATTCATAGCTTCAATAGAGAACCATTTACACGTGATATTGAGAGAATACATCTTGCAAACTCGACAAAAGATGATTCTTATGATTCTTTTATTTTCAATGTAAAGGATGGAGGGAATCCTAGTAGTTTATTGGTTTACAATGTCGTGGTTAGAAATATAACAAATGGGGAAAATTATTTGAAAGGAGAGATTGTTAACATTTATCGAAAACTACAAGCACTAATTAATTATCTTATACATACATTTTCAAATGAAGGAGATTGGGTTTTGGATTTGTTCTCAGGTTCAGGTAAGACTTATGATATAACATTTATGAAATAATACTTCAATCTTTATTATTTTTAATTTATGTTTTTTTACATTATTTAACTTAATTATTTGTTTTGTATTTGGTGATTAGGTACAACACTAGTGTGTTGCTTACAAAAATGAAGAAATTGCATAGCCATTGAAAGTGACCCACTAAATTGTGGTTTTATTCAACAAAGAGTTAATGCTATTCCATCTCTTCCAAATGAAATGCAAGAATTTGGCTTGAGGAAAGGAGATTTTAATGAATCAAAGGTGGAAAAAATGTCAAAGGAACCTCAAGTACCATTAGGAGGATTGACTGGAAATGATCACTATGGATAACTTGTGGATATCAAAGCTAAATGGAAGAGCAAAATGACACAATGGAAGCACATAATGATGTCAAAGAAAATGATGATGTGTCTCTCGAGAATGATGAATTTGGGATATATGATATTGTTGATTAGTTTTAAGATGCCTTTGAAAACGATTCTAAATTTTGCAAATTTTTGATGAGCTATAATTGTAATGTTTTTACTTTCATATTTTAAAATAAGAATGAATATGTATCGATTGTTGTTTCATGATGAATATTTTTTATTATTTTCTTTTTACTTTTATTTGTATGTGAATCAATATACTCGGAAAAATGACATTAAATATTGTCAGTTTTTTTCTTCAAATGTATAAAATTATAAAAAAAAAAATGTTAATTTAAAAAAAAAATCACTTTTTTTGTTCAATTATGTCCATAAAAATGCTTTATTTGACATGTTATTTTAAGCATATAGCTTCTAAAATGTATAGATTTTTTTTTATTATATATGGTTTTAAAATGTATATGTTTTTGCTAAATATTTAAAAATAGTGTTATTTAACTACAATTATTTCCTATGTATTGAAGTAAAGGTAAAAAATATGTTAAAAATAATATTTTACACTATATTTAAAAAGTATGGCACCATAAATTAATTAAGGAGACACAATTATATGAAAAATATTAATTTCAAAAAAGTAAATGGTATACAACATTTTTAACATTGAAAAAAGCATGGAAAAACTATTAAAAACGTCATTAAAAAATACGATTTAGAAAAATTTGAAAATAGTTAAAAAAATAAGCATTTAAAAAAATGTGGATACATTGTGGACAAGAATATTTAAAATATCAAAAAACATCCTAAAAAGGGGGGTGGGGTGCTACCAGTAGCATAAATTTTCAAAACGAGGTTAAAAATGTGACCCTTAAAAAATGAGAACTCTGTAGAGTTCTCATTAAGTCGGTAACTTTGTTCAAAGCATTCATAAAGATCTGCAACAAACTGGGTCCAAGAAACATACTCCTGGCGTGCATTTTTACGCCATTACCACCATTGCCAATGTTCAATATCTAGATAAAGAACACCATAACAAAGTTTTTCCATCTCATCAATAAATCCATGCAAAGAAAAATAATGCTCCATTTGGGTGACCCAACCCATGGGATCAGAGCCATCAAATATATTGACCTCAACTCAGGGAAGACGGAGGTCATGATGAAAGGGGCTATAATGAAAGGCCATAGTATGGTAGGAATCAACACCATTTAAGTGGGATGTTTGGTCAAAGAAGGGGGGGGGGGCATGGGATCGACTTAACAACTGGTTGAGAGTGGCATTGATGGTGTCAAATTCACCCTTGAATTTTTCAAGTCAGCTATCAACTTTGTCAAATTCGTTCCTGACTTGGTCATCGAAGCAGTCACAGTCATAATAAATTTGATGGATTGTCTCCTTGTTCTATTTGATTTCGGCATGCAGGTCTTGGTTGTGAGTGGTAGCCATTTGGAAAGTCGAGGTGCCTAGGATGGGAAGAGGGTCCACTGAAAAAAAATTGATAAGTGATATATACCACTGCGATTAGGGTGACAAAGGGAAGCCAATGGGATAGGTGTAAAATAAGGGTGTCCGGAAGGGGGTGGGTCCAAAAACCAAAACTTGAAAATGTGAGGTACCACGATGTTTAGGGCGAAGAGAGGAATCCAATGGGATAGGTCTTGGATAAGGGTGCCAACATGACCACTATACTCCTGTGGAGCTAGACTCCAACCCGAATAATACTGTAGTGAATAAATTCCCAAATAGTTAATAGATAAAATTGTGTAAGAATTTTGCAACCAAGATGTAGGAGACAGGGTTGTGCGACAAAATATCCCTTATGTTAATTTTTTGTTATGTTCCTTTCCCAAGGGTTAGGGTTTGCAGGGATACTATAGAAAAGGGTTTTCCCTGTGATATAGCTCTTTGATATACGAGCGAGTTCGAATAGTAGTACTCAACCCAATATCTCAGGGCACCAGCTAAGGAGGCTCGACCACACCCTTAGTCTTACTACCCGATTACCCAGGTACTAGAGAGTATATTCTTTAGTGTTGTTCTCGGTATTGTTGGAATATTGAGAGGGGGGGTGAATCTATTGAGAAATTTATACCACTTTCAATTAAAATATTAACTTATCAGTGATTCCATTCATATATGATTTCATTTACCATATCATAAACATGTAATAATAAGAAATGCATCACATCATACACGTATACACAACACACCAATATTTTACGTGGAAACCCAAATGGGAGAAAACCACATAATGCTTTATTATATATTAAACATTACATTGTAGGAATCACCAACTTCCAAATTCTCCATCACCAACTAGAAGGAGGCTACGACCCCCTAATTTACAGGCTCCAACCTAAAGGAAGGTCCAACTTTCTGTGTTCTCTAGCTCCAACCGAAAGGAGGATACAACCCCCTTTCCTTGCCCCGTCCCGCCACCCTAGAATATAAGTGTAGACTCAACCTGTCACTACCAATGATCCTATCACTGTCACTGTCACTACACATCAACCTATTACTGTTCAATCTGTCACTGTCACATCAACCAACCACTGTTAACCTATCACTGATAAACTTGTCACTGTCACATCAATCTATCACTATCTCTATCACTGTCACTATCACTAATACTGATACCTCATCATCAGATCCACTCACATAGATCATACACTAGGAATATCTCTCAAATAGATTCCCAACACCACCAAAACATGCCTTTAGTCATGTGCCAAATATGTAACAAGAACGTACCAAGATCACAAAGAAGTGCCTCAACATGTATGATACCATCATCAAGATATGTGTCTTAATCATGTACCAAAATGTGTGCCTCAACCAAAACATCAACCATGTACCAACGCATCAACCATGTACCAATAAATGTGTCATAATATCCATCAACCATGTACCAAGAAATGTGCCATAACATGTACCATGAGATGTACCTCAACCATATACCATATCACTCGTGATATGTCTCAATCATGCCATAAACCATATACCATAAGATATGCCAATATTTGTCTCAACATGTACCACCATCACCAAGAAATGCCTCAAGCATGTACCATAACATCACCAAAACATAACCCTTAAAAAATGCATATAGACATACCTTTAATCTTGTAGAAGACTTGGTGCATTAGATTACAAACCTGCATACCTACCTCAGCCTAAACAACCTGGTACAAGAATCTCTCCTAAATTTCCCTCATCCTCGTTGGTCAGAGGCCAATCAACTAGCAGGGCCTCGGGGGATGAGTGTCATACAACCCGCACAGGTGTCTCGCGGGACACCTGTACCCTGACCCTCAGGGGTAAGCTAAATTATGGTTTTCTAAAAAAAACTCTTTTCACACCTGCAATCCTAAAACTTTCTCCTCCGTACTCCTTCGCCATCTCAGATTATCCAATATATCACTTTCTCACTTAGAATATATTCAATAAACTTGTGTGTGTACAAATGATAGTCTCCTTGAGGTGTATTTATACTTTTCCAAGTGACTTATTTCGTTAAATTTAGGGTCGACCTACACTTTCTTGTTATAATTGTCTTACCCTTAATTAATGAATTGTAACTTCTTGTTATAACCGTTTAGGGGCTTCTTGTTGTAACCGTTTAGGGGCTTCTTAACCATTCTTCGGGGATTCCAAGTTCAAGAGGGAATATCTCCTCAATCATGAGGAACTACATGGTGTACCACATACCATTGGAAATGACATGACAAGGACTATCCATCTATGAGTGTGTTACATGAATTTTCACTGTCCTTCATCGTCTTTTTCCTCAAACAAATTTGGGCTTGATGAAAAACAATTTGGGGCTTCTCAATGTCTTAACCACTTAGCCATATTTTAGGGATTCTTGTATATTTATTCAAAGCATCTTCCTGCGAGGGCCATTCTTAAATCTATGCCATAAGGGGACCACTTTGGAGACTTCTACAAATACACCCATCATTTCTATATTCTTCTAAACTTGCTTCAGGGCTTCTTCTAGGGTTGACCATAGTTGACATCAGTGACATCCAACTATCCAACAATATCCCCATTTGTCATTGATGGCAACACTCATAATTCCCCTATGACCATTGTTCCTCATCTATCTCTTTCAATGTTTCCCTCCTCCTTTGACATCAATAGAAAATGGTATATCCCATTGGGGATGCTTCCTCTTTATTCATGCTTCTGATCTCTCTCTTATGATATTTCTCTTTCTCATCATGGGACAAAGGGTAACTCCCCTTGTCGGTATGTCTCCCCCTATATTCATGCTTCTGATCTCTTTCTCTGACGATTTATGTCCCCTTGAGTTTTCTGCAAGATGTCGTGTAGATAAATGTGGGGATTCTTGTACTTGCTTCCTTTCCTCTCTTCCAATGCTTCTTGTCCATCTATGCTTCCTCTTGTAATTCACTGACATATAAAAAAAAAACATTCAAAGTTACTTGACTTAAAATCTTGTCATGTTTACTGCTCAGACATCAATGACCACATCATTCAACAATTTCCCTATGATGATATACCTTTTGCTGACAATTTATCTTCCCCTATATTGTTGTGCCTTTCAATGCTTGCCTTCCTATTAATAGATAGTTTGACCCATCAATATTATTTCATCCATTGTTATGCATCTGTTTAGACCTGCCAAAGATCTCATAAAATCATCTCTGTCCATATGTCATAAAAATTTCTATGATTATGCTAATCAACTGCACATAATGTTGATCCATATGTTGTTACTTAGACTCCCCCTCTTCATCATTCACATTACTGGGAGTCTTCAAGCATGATGGCTTATAATTGTACTTCAAATTTCTCTGATGTTGAGTCATCTTCCTCTTCACCTATAGATTCATCATCTTCTTGAATTATGACATATTCCTCTTCATCGTCCTTTTGAATTATGACATCTTCCTCTTGGCTTGCAAATTCATCATGATATTGTGCTGTTGCAAATCCTGTGAGTACGATCTCTGTGACCTGTTCTTCTTTTACATGATCTTCTTGTTTTTATTTTCTTCTCCAAACTTCCTTGTATCCGGCTTCCATGTTTTCCTTCATGAAAGGATACATAACACTTCAACAGTTTCCAGCTATGTGTCCATAGTTGTGGAATTTGTAACATTCAATATTGTGGGGGGGCACATAAGCATCTCTTGCTTGAAAATTTCTTCCATACGCTCTGCAATTCACAACTTTATGTCTAAAGTTATTACATGTAAAACAATGACCCAAAAATAAAATTTGATAATTGGAAACAAATGACCCTCTTTGTGATGTAGTCCTTATGAATTCATGCCTTAGATGATCACAACATTATCTTATGTTGTTTCCTTCTCGATGATTTAGGGTTTTGAAGGTATAGGGTCTTCTTGGAAATATACTTCTTCTGTATTCATTCCTCTGATGATATTGTGTTCCTTTGATTGGATGATCTTCTTCCATTAACTGAATATTCTTCTTTGAAGGTTTGGGACTTCTTATAACTTCAACATAACCCTTTTGTTCTGTTTCTTTCATCATGGAGCTTGAACCTTTCTAAAAATGAATTTGCGTGTATCCTAGTCCAAACTTTTCATTGCATGGCCTTTGACTTTTGAGAATGTATTCTAACAGTTGAGAAATTTTCAAGTTCTCGCTGAGCTTGTTGATCTCAACTCTCAATGACATGACTTATTCTTCAAGCTTCTCACACTCTTTTTATTTCTTTATCATCTGGATCTGCATTACATCTTCTATTCTTTTTCCTTCTTCAAGTTGGATTTTCAAGGAGATGATTTATTCTTCAAGTCTTCTTTCTTATTGGCTGAATTATGCTTCAAGCTTGTTTAAATCTTTAGATCTTTTCTTAATATGGCTTGTCAAAATATTTTCTCTCTTTTCTAATTATTTTACCTTGGATTTTAAATGAGCAACTTCTTTGGGGGTTTGAGAACTCTCCTTTAGTTTGATCAATTCTTCTTTGAATAACTTGATTTTCTTCCTTTATCTTTTTAGATTTTTTAAGGCACTGATTAGTTCTGCTTCAATATCTACTTCACATTCTTTGTCACTTTCAAAGGTTCATTTCTGAGTTTCAATTTCCATGAAGAGCACTCTTTCTAAGTCATTGTCACCATCATCATCTTCATTAGATGAAGAATTGTCTTCTCTTGAGTAGAGTTTTCTCTTGAATACTTTCCTTTTATCTCCTTTCTTGTTTCCCTTTTGATATTTATTTTCTTTCTTGGTACCTTCTTCTTCATCACTATCTGAATTCTTAGCATAAGGACATTTAGTAGAAAAATGACCAATTTTACCATAATTAAAACATTTTAAGGGAATAATACCTTTGTACTTGTTGGTTCCTCTCTTCAACTTCCTTACGAAATTGGCCATTTCTTCATCTACCTTTGAATCATCGTTACAACTGCATTTTGACTTTGTATTTTTCTTCTTCTTCTTCTTTGTCTTCTTGGATTCCTTGAAAGTTGTTTCCTTCATGGATGGATTATCTTGCTTTATTCTCATTTCATAGGTTATACGGATTCCATGTAACTCATCCATTCTCAATGTAGCAAGATCTGCTCTTTCTTTTAGGGATGACGTCTTAGGATCAAATATCATTGGTAGAGACCTTAATACCTTTTGAACAATGACCAATTCTTTAATTTATTTCCCCAAACCTTTAATATCATTCACTATTTCATTGGCTCATAGAAATTAAGCTGCAATGTCTTCATCTTCCTTCATCTTCAATTGTTCAAATTGACCTATGTAAGTTTGAAGCTTGATCCTTTGACTTTGGAATCTCCATCATAGATATTTTGAAGTTTGTCCCAAATATCATTTGCAGAGTCACAATGCATAACCTTGACATATACTGTATCAACTAGGCCATTCAAAATAACACTTTTATCCCTTGAATTTTTTTCACTGAATTTATTTCCATCTTTATATATTGGAGGAGTGGTAGGTGCTATGTATCCATCTACTATCGCTTTCTAGAGATCAAATCCTTGTGATTGCACATAGGTTTTCATCCTTGTGCTCCAGAAGGCATAGCTCTCTCCATCAAACTGCGGTATTCCAATAATAGCATACTCCATGATCCTCCTACCAGTGATTAGACTATTTTTTGAAGGACCCGCTCTGATACCAATTGTTGGAATACTGAGAGGGGGAGTGAATCATTATTGTGAATTTTATACCACTTTTAATCGAAATATTAACTTATCAATGATTCCATTCATATATGATTTCATTTACCATATCATAAACATGTAATCATAAAAATTGCATCACATCATACACATATACACAATACACCAATGTTTGACGTGGAAACCCAAATGGGAGAAAACCATGGAATGATTTATTATATATCAAATATTACATTAATAGGAAGCACCAACTTCCAAATTCTCCATCACCAACTAGAAGTAGGTTTCAACCCCTTGTTTACAGGATCCAACCTGAAGGAAGCTACAACTCCCTGAATTCTCCAGCTCCAACTGAAAGGAGGTTACGACCCCCTGATTTACAGGCTCCAAGATGAAGGAAGCTCCAACTCCTTGTGTTCTTTGGCTCCAACTGGAAGGAGGCTACAACCCCATTTCCTTTCCCCATCCAGTCGCCCTGAAATATATGTGTAGACTCAACCTGTCACTACCATTGATCCTGTCACTATCACTGATTAACATGTCATTTTCATTGATCAACATGCCGCTGTCACATCAACCTGTCACTGATCAATCTATCACTATCAACCTGCCACTGATCAACCTGTCATTGTCACATCAACCTGTCACTGTCTCTGTCACTGTCACTGTCACTGATACTGATACCTGAAGGAAACTCCAACTCACAATCCTTAAATTTTCTCATTCACCATCTCAGATTCACCAATAGATCACTTTCTCACTTAGAATATATTCAATAAACTTGTGTGTGTGCAAATGAGAGTCTCCTTGAGTTGTATTTATACTTTTCCAAGTGACTTATTTCCTTAACTTTAGGGTCGACCTATACTTTCTTTTTATAATTGTTTTACCCTTAATTAATGACTTGTAAATTCTTATTGTAACCGTTTAGGGGCTTCTTAACCATTCTTCGGGGCTTCCAACTTCAAGAGGAAATATCTCCTCAACTGTGAGGAACTACATGGTGCACCACATACCATTGGAAATGACATGACAAAGACTATCCATTTATGAGTGTGTTACATGCATTTGCACTTTCCTTCAACATATTTTTCCTCAAACAACTTTGGGATTGATGACCACAACTCTAGAAATTTTCAATGTCTTAACCACTTAGCCATCTTTCAGGGATTCTTGTATATTTATTCAAAGCATCTTCTCGTGAGGGACATGATTAAAGCTATTCCATAAGGAAACCACTTTGGAGACTTCTCCAAACACAACCATCACTTCTATATTCTTCTAAAATTGCTTTGGGGCTTCTTCTAGGGTTGAGAAAGGTTGACATCAATGACATCCAACTATACAACAATATCCCCATTTTTCATTGATGGCAACACTCATACTTCCCCCGTGACCATTGTTCCTCATCTATCTCTTTTAATGTTTCACTCCCCCTTTGACATCAATGGAAAAGGGTATCTCCCCTTGGGGATGTTCCCTTTGTCTTCATGCTTCTTATCTCTCTCTTATAATATTTCTCTTTCTCATCATGGGAAAAAGAGTAACTCCCCCTTGTTGGTATGTCTCCCCCTATCTTCATGCTTCTGATCTCTTTCTCTGACGATTTCCGTCCCCTTGAATTCTCTACAATATGTCATGTAGATCAATGTGGGGCTTCTTGTACTTGCTTCATTTCCTCTCTTCTAGTTATTATTGTCCATTTATGATTCCTCTTGTAATTCACTGACATATAAAAAACAACATTCAAAGTTACTTGACTTCAAATCTTGTCATGTTTACTGCTTAGAAATCAATGAACACATCATTCAACATTTTCCCATGATGATATAGCTTTTGTTGATGATTTCTCTTCCCCTATATTGTTGTGACTTTCACTGCTTTCCTTCCTATGACTATATAGTTTGACCCATCAATATTCTTTCATCCATTTTTATGCATCTGTCTAGACCTGCCAAAGATCTCATGAAATCATCTCTTTCCATATGTCATAAAAATTTCCATGATTATGCTAATCAACTACACACAATGTTGACCCATCTGCTACTGCTTAGACTCCCCCTCTTCATCATTCACATTATTGGGAGTTTTCAAGCATGATGGATTAGAAGAGTACTTCAATTTTCTTTGATGCTGAGTCATCTTCCTCTTCACTTATAGATTCATTATCTTCTTGAATTATGACATCTTCATCTTCATAGTACTTTTGAATTATGAAATCTTTGTCTTCATCGTCCTTCTGAATTATGACATCTTCCTCTTGGCCTATAGATTCATCATTATCTTGTTTTGTTTCAAATCCCGCGAGTACGATCTCTAGGGCTTGTTATTCATTTACATGCTCTTCTTGTTTTTATTTTCTTCTCCAAACTTCCATGTATTTGACATTTGTGTTTTCCTTTATGAAATGATACATCACACTTTGACAGTTTCAAGCTATGTGTCCACAATTGTGGCATTTGTAACATTAAATATTGCGGGGGGCCACATAATCATCTCTTGCTTGAACATTTATTCCATACACTCTACAATTCACAACTTTATGTCTAAATTTATTACATGTAAAACAATGACCCAAAAAGAAACTTTGATACTTGGATGCAAATGAACCTCTTTGTGATTTATTCCTTCTAAATTCATGCCTTAGCTGATCACAGTCTTCTCTTCTATTGTTTCCTTCTCTATGATTAAGGGTTTTGAAGGTATAGGGTCTTCTTGGAAATATACTTCTTTTGTATTCATTCCTCTGATGATATTGTGTTCCTTTGATTGGATGATCTTCTTCCATTACCTGAATATTATTCTTTGAAGGCTTGGAACTTCTGATAACTTCTGCATAACCCTTTTGTTTTGTTTCTTTCGTCATGGAGCTTGAACCTTTCTCAAAATGAATTTGGTTGTATCCTAGTCCAGAATTGTCACTACATGGCCTTTGACTTTTGAGAATGTATTCTAACAGTTGAGAAATTTTCAAGTTCTTGTTGAGCTTGTTGAACTCAAATCTCACTGACATGACTTACTCTTCAATATTTTCACACTCTTTTTCTTTCTTTATCATCTGGATTTGCATTAAATCTTCCATTCTTTTTCCTTCTTCAAGTTGGATTTTCAAGGAGATGATTTCTTCTTCAAGTCTTCTTTCTTATTGTTTGAATTATGCTTCAAGCTTGTTTAAATATTCAGATCTTTTGTTAAGATGGATTGTCAAAATATTTTATCTCTTTTCTTCTTATTTTACCTTGGTTTTTAAATGAGCAACTTCTTTGTGGTTTTGAGAACTCTCCTTTAGTTTGATCAATTCTTCTTTGAATAACTTGATTTTCTTCCTTTATCTTTTTAGCTTGCTTAA
The DNA here is from genome assembly GCA_009831015.1 of Picea engelmannii. Taxonomy (NCBI): domain Eukaryota; kingdom Viridiplantae; phylum Streptophyta; class Pinopsida; order Pinales; family Pinaceae; genus Picea; species Picea engelmannii. The sequence continues at coordinate 443,351 of ML783219.1, read as the reverse complement.
GGCCCTGATTAGTTCTACTTCAAGATCTACTTCACCTTCTTTGTCACTTTCAGAGGTTCCTTTCTGAGTTTCCATTTCCATGAAGAGCACTCTTTTTGAGTCACTGTCACTGTCATCATTTTCATCAGATGAAGAACCGTCTTCTCTTGAGTAGAGGTTTCTCTTGAATACTTTCCTTTTATCTCATTTCTTGTTTCCATTTTGATATTTATTTTCTTTCTTGGGACCTTCTTCTTCATCACTATATGACTTCTTATCATAAGGATATTTAGTAGTAAAATGACCAATTTTACCATAATTAAAAAAATTTAAGGGAAGAATACCTTTTTACTTGTCGGTTCCTCTCTTCAACTTCCTTACAAAGTTGGCCATTTCTTCATCTACCTCTGAATCATCACTACAACTGCAGTTTGAATTTTTCTTTTTCTTCTTCTTCTTCTTTTCCTTCTTGGATTCCTTGAAAGTTGATTCATTCCTGGATGGATTATCCTTCTCTGTTCTCATTCCATGGGCTATAAGGATTCCATGTAAATCATCCATGCTCAATGTAGCAAGATGTGCTATTTATTCTAGGGATGAAATATTAGGATCAAATCTCATTGGTAGAGACCTTAGTACCTTTTGATCAATGACTAGTTCTTTAATTTATTTTCCCAAACCTTTAATATCATTCACTATTTCATTGGTTGGTAGAAATTAAGCTACAATGTCTTCATCTTCCTTCATCTTCAATTGTTCAAATTGACTTCTGTAAGTTTGAAGCTTGGATCCTTTGACTTTGGCATCTCCTTCATAGATATTTTGAAGTTTGTCCCAAATATCATTTGTAGAATCACAATGCATAACCTTGACATATATTGTATCAACTAGGCCATTCAAAATAACATTTTTATCTCTTGAATTGTTTTCACTGAGTTTCTTTCCATATTTATCTATTGGAGGAGTTGTAGGTGCTATGTATCTGTCTACTACTACTTTCTAGACATCACATCCTTGTGATTGCACATAGGTTTTCATCCTTCTGCTCCAGAAGGCATAGTTCTCTCCATCAAACTGTGGTATTCCAATCTTAGCATACTCCATGATCTTCCTACCAATGATTAGACTATTTTTTGAAGGACTCTCATACTAATTGTTGGAATACTGAGAGGGGGAGTGAATTAGTATTGAGAATTTTATACCACTTTCAATCAGAATATTACATTATCAACGATTCCATTCATATATGATTTATTTTACCATATCATAAACATGATATCATAAACAATGCATCACATCATACACATATACACAATACACCAGTGTTTTACGTGGAAATCCATATGGGAGAAAACCATGGAATGTTTTCTTATATATAAAATATTACATTCATAGGAAGCACCAACTTCCAAATTCTCCAGCACCAACTAGGAGGTTCCAACCTCCTGTTTACAGGATACAACTTGAAGGAATCTACAACTACTTGAATTCTCCAGCTCCAACTGGAAGGAGGTTATGACCCCCTGATTTATAGGCTCCAACCTGAAGGAAGCTCCAACTCCCTGTGTTCTTTGGCTTCAACCGGAAGGAGGCTACAACCCCCTTTCCTTTCCCCATCCAGTCGCCCTGAAATATATGTGTAGACTCAACCTGTCACTACCACTGATCCTATCACTGTCACTGATCAACTTGTCACTGTCACTGATAAACCTATTGTTGTCACATCAACCTATCACTATCAACGTGCCACCGATCAACCTATCACTGTCACATTAACCTATCGCTATCTCTGTCACTGTCACTAATACTGATACCTCATCATCAGATCCACTCACATAGATCATATACCAGGAATATCTATCAAAGAGATGCCCAATACCACCAAAACATACCTTTAGTCATGTGCCAAATATGTACCAAGCATGTACCAAGATTACAAAGAAGTGCCTCAACACATATCATACCATCATCAAGATATGTGTCTCAATCATGTACCAAAATGTGTGCCTCAACCAAAAGATCAACCATGTACCAAGAAATGTTTCATAACATCCATCAACCATGTACCAAGAATTGTTACATAACATCCATCAACCATGTACCAAGAAATGTGCCATAACATGTACCTCAACCATATACCATATCACTCATGATATGTCTCAATCATGCCATAAACCATAAGATATTCCAATATGTGTCTCAACATGTACCACCATCACCAAGACATGCCTCAAGCATGTACCATAACATCACCAAAACATAACCCTCAAAACGTGCATATAAACATACCTTTAATCCTGTAGAAGACCTGTTACATTAGATTACATACCTACAAACCTTCCTCAACTTGAAAAACTTGGTACAAGCATGTCTCTCAAATTTCCCTCAGCCTCGCTGGCCAGAGGCCAGTCAACTGGAAGGGCCTCACATGATGAGTGTAGTACAACTTGCAAGGTTTCCTCATGGGACACCTGTAGCCTAACTCGCGGGGGTCAACTAAATTAGGGTTTTCTCAAAAAAACACTTCGCACACCTGGAATCCTGAAACTTTCTCATCCACACTCCTTCATTGTCTCATATTCACCATCTCGGATTCACCAATAGATCACTTTCTCACTTAGAAGATATTCAATAAACTTGTGTGTGTACAAATAAGAGGCTCCTTGAGGTGTATTTATACTTTTCCAAGTGACATATTTCCCTAACTTTAGGGATGACCTGTACTTTCTGTTATAACTATTTTACCCTTAATTAATGACTTGTAACTTCTTGATGTAACCATTTAGGGGCTTCTTAACCATTCTTCCGGGCTTCCAACTTCAAGAGGGCATATCTCCTCAACCACAAGGAACTATGTGGCATGCAACCTACCATTGGAAACAACATGATGATGACTATCCATATATGAGTGTGTTACATTAATTTTCACTATCCTTCATCCTCTTTTTCTTCAAACAACTTTGGGATTCATGACCACAACTATGGGGCTTCTCAATATCTTAACCACTTGACCATCTTTCCATGGATTCTTGTAGACTTATTCAAAGCATATTCCCATGAGGACCGTGCTTAAAGCTATGCCATAAGGGGGCCACTTTAGAGACTTCTCCAAATACACCCATCACTTCTAGATTCTTCCAAACTTGCTTCGGGGATTCTTCTAGGGTTGAATAGGGTTGACATCAATGACAACCAACTATCCAAAAAGTGTCATTATAGTAGTTAGTCGATTGATCGATCAATATAGGGCTTGTTTTAGAAGACCTAGGGGGGTCCCTGTATACCTAATGGTACGTGGGAGTGATGGAAATGTACAAATCCTGTTTGATGAGGTATTACTCGAAGGGGTACCGACATGGGTTACAAAGGTTTCCAACAAGGTGAAACTTTAGTTTCGAGTAACCCTATGAAACCGTATGTATTTCCTACATGTAGTATTCCCTAACTATAATTTTACCTGTTGAATGACATATCTATGTGCTTTAAAAATGCCGATAGTACACGTCTCTACCTTGGAAAAAACCACCTAAATTTTCTGCACAGGAAAGAGCTCTGATACCACTTGTAAGGTATTGGATGTATTATAATATGCAGAAATAGAAATATTGTAGAAAATACCATCGGAACAACATAATATAGAGCATCACATAACAAAAAATGATACCTTTATTGATAGAAATCCAATTTCACTTGATTCTTTGAGCGGGAAACCTCCAACATAGCAGATCTCTATTACAATATTTCTCAAGACAAGACTTTCTCATGCCTTATACTCCTATTTATACTAATTCTACCTTCTAAAAAACATTCAAGAGGAAGATCTTTCTAGAAGTGGAAGCTTCTATCAAGTATTCTTACATTAGACTTGTTCACATTATTAAATAGGCCTTATTAACTAATGTTGACCTTTATTACATGGAAAATATAATATTCTACCTATGTGAAGGGTTAGGGACTTTAGGTCCCTAACAATGATATTGAGTGTATGATCCAAGAAATGTTAGAGGGTGGAATCATTCAACCTAGCCAACGTGCTTTCTCTTCACCAATAATGATGGTTACAAAAAATGATGGTTCATGGTGTATGTGTCCAGCTTATAGAAAACTCAACAAAATGACCGTCAAATATAATTTTCGTATTCCTATCATTGACAAATTATTAGATGAATCACATGGAACAATTTTCTTTACTAAGTTGGATCTTCGTTCGGGATATCATCAAATCAAAATTAGGCAGGAAGACAATCCCAAAATAGCCTTTAGAACACATGAATATCATTATGAGTTTTTGGTTATGCCATTTGGACTTACTAATGCACCTTCAACATTTCAAAGACTGATGAATTCTATTTTCAAACCTTTCCTTAGAAAATTTGTGTTAGTATTTTTTGATGACATACTAATATATAACAAACCTTGGGAAGAGAGTGTACAACATGTTGACAGAGTATTACAACTATTGGAAGAGAAACAAATTTATACAAATCCTTCCAAGTGTTCCTTTGGAATTCAAGAAGTGGAATATTTGGGTCATATTGTATCTCATGAAGGTTTCAAAGTGGACCTTAACAAAATTAAATCTACGAGGGAATGACCAATTCCCAGAACCTTGAAGAAACTTAGAGGATTCTTAGGATTGATAGGATATTAGCACAAGTTTGTTAAGAAATCTGGTCAAATAGGAACACCTCTAACAATATTATTAACGAAGGAATCATTTTCTTGGACTCAAGAAGCAACCAAATCTTTTGAAAAAATTAAGGAGGATATGTGTACAACTCCTGTCCTAGTCACACCTGACTTCAATTTTTTTATTTTTATTGTGGAGTGTGATTCCTTAGGCCATGGAATTAGTGCAGTTTTAATGCAATAAGGAAGGCCCCTTTCCTTTGAAAGAAGCCAAATTAAAGGAAAAAACTTACTCAAACCCATTTATGAAAAAGAAATGTTTTCCATACTAAATGTAGTTAAGAAGTTTCGTCTTTACCTAATAGGAAGACACTTCAAAGTAAAAACAGATCATGATAGTTTGAAGTACTTCTTGGAGCAATGATTATCTTTAGAAGAGAAACAAATATGTTGGGTTATGAATTTGAAATTATATACAAAAAAGGAAAACACAATATTGTGGCAAATTCACTTTCAATGAAATAAGAAGAAATAGAGGGTTCACTATGCACTATTTCTATTCCGCAATCTGATTGGGTGGAGAAGCAAGGATAGAATGGAAGTAAGTTCAAGAGGTATGGAATATCATTCAACAACTATAAGAGGACAACAATGAATTATATAAATTTGTGTGGAAGAATGAATCTCTATGGTATCATGATCGTCTATATTTATGTAAGAATTCCCAAATCAAACAAAAGGTCCTTCTGGAATTGCACACTTCTCCTATAAGAGGAATTTAGGGTTCTTGAAAATTTACCACATGATCAAGAAGGATTTTTATGGGAAGGTCTTAAAACTAATGTTCAAAATTTTGTGGCTGAATGTGTGGTCTGCTAATAGAATAACGGAGAGATAATTAAGATGTTAGGTCTCCTACAACCATTATCTATACCAAGTCACGTTTCAGAAGACGTTTCAATGGATTTTATTGCATGTTTACCCAAGTCTGAAGGAAACACTATCATCATAGGAACACAAGTTTGTCAAGAAATATGGTCAAATAGGAGTACCTCTAACAATATTATTAACGAAGGAATCATTTTATGAGACTCAAGAAGCAACCAAAGCTTTTGAAAAAATTGAGGTTATGTGTAAGATTCTTGTCCTGGCCACACCTGACTTCACAAAAACCTTTATTGTGGAGTGTGATTCCTTAGGCCATGGCATTAGTGCGGTTTTAATGCAATAAGGAAGGTCCCTTGTCTTTGAAAGAATCCAAATTAAAGGAAAAAACTTACTCAAACCCATTTATGAAAAAGAAATGTTGGCCATAATACATGTAGTTAATAAATTGCGTCTTTACATAATAGGAAGACACTTCAAAGTAAAAACGGATCATGATAGTTTGAAGTACTTCTTGGAACAACGATTATCTTTAGAAGAGAAACAATTTTTTTTACAAAGATGTTAGGTTATGACTTTTAAATTATATACAAAAAAGGAAAACACAATATTGTGGCAGATTCACTTTCAAGGAAAGAAGAAAAAATAGAGGGTTCACTATGCACTATTTCTATTCTTCAATCTGATTGGGTGGAGAATAAAGGATATAATGGAAGTAATATCAAGAGGTATGAAAGACCATTCAACAACTATAAGAGGACCCCAATGCATTAGATACATTTGTGTGGAAGAATGATTTGCTATGGTATCATGATCGCCTATATTTATGTAAGAATTCCCAACTCAAACAAAATGTCATTATGGAATTGCACACTTATCCTATAGGAGAAAATTTAGGGTTCTTGAAAGTTTACCACATGATCAAGAATGATTTTTTCTGGGAAGTGTTGAACACATCACCCACACTAAGAGGGGGGGGGGGGTGAATTAGTGTGTGGAATTTTATAACTTTTCTTCTTGCAGATTAGCAGTTAAAACATAATTGTACAGATTAAGAACAATCAAATCATAATCACAATGGACACAAGAGATACCATATGTTTGTGTAAGCTTTTTTATAATTGATATGTATATTTATGTGAATATAGTAATATGAATTTTCCTAGCACCAACTATTTTGTATCAACACCAACTGAAGTAAGGAGAACCAACTCCAACTCTCAAGCAAGACCCATCTTGCCACAAGACTTTGCTTGCTGATAGAACACAATCTATCCAACTAAAGTTCATATAGTAATTCAACTGTAGTAGCAGTGATCCATTATTGAATCAACTCTATTTCATGATCAGAGGTATACCATAAATGCTCATCACCGCACTTCATCTTCTGTCTAAAATTCGTGCCTTCTTCTCTTTATCTTTCCTCTGATATTCGTGCCTTCTTCACTTCTTCTTGAATCTAATATTCACACGAACCTCAGGTCCACATCCCCTTCATTTTTCTCCACATGCCGCTCTTTCTCAGTGAGCCTATATTTCCCACAAGCCCGTCTTCTTCCCCAAGCACACCATCTAGTGAACCAATCATGGTTGTATTTATAGTTGCTTATGCTCAAAACTTGTTTAAGTTATTGGGCCGACTTGTGCAACAAGTTATAACTAACTTGTTCATTTACAAAAACTTTTGGGACCACAAGAGATCATCATTGCGGGTCTTCAACTTTACACCTAGCATCCCCTTTACTTTCATAAATCGATCACAGGTATGGATTGATTTCCTTCTTCTCTGTGATTACATAAATCAACGCTTCCTTCAAACCATGTTCACATGATCATTGGCGTAGAAACACGAGCTTATCATTTTAAGCAATGCATTACATTATGACTTTTAAATCCCTTTACCATATGACCAATGGCGTTATTCAGACGTTAGGCGAGACGATCTCTTAAACGCTTATCAATTCAACAATCACGATTCAATCTCCCGATGAGATGGACGATTGTTGGGACTTCGGGACTTCTCCCTTCGGGTCTTCGGGACTTCACAACCTTTCAAATATCCTGAAGCAGATTTTGCTGAATAGATTGGACAGTTCTCATTTATATCACAGAACTGGATGAATGGTCATATTCGATACTTACATCTATCCTGTCATTTCTTAATCTGACGGACAAGAGTTAATCAAGCATTGAGATGGATGGCCACAATTTAATTCAAGACTTCGGCTATTATAACTACGCTATCCTTCCACTGTATTTTGATCAACGGTTGAGAGTGCACCCGAAGTATTCTTCAGATCAGATGACCCATGTCCACTTTGAGACTTCATAGGTTTCAAATAAACGTTGTTCCATTTTTCTCCGGAGTGATCACCCGCTGAGTAAGTCATAAGTGGTGGAGATCGCTTTTTGTTGGTTAATACTTCCACTTACACTATCCTTCTATTATAGTAGATCGACAGTCGAGAATGCTCCCGAAGTGATCTTCAGATCAGACGTCTCGTGTCCACTTCGGGACTTCAGCATTTAGGACTTTGGGACTTTGGGCAAGCACTGGTGGTAAAAATACTGAAGTAAAAACTATTGTAGTGATGTAACTTGCTTATGTCACTTGATGACGTGTCACGAGCTAAGTAGCTTCCACATGTCACTTAGATTCATGATTTGCACATACTTGAAATGTTGATTCAACTTGACACTTGTCATTATCTAATTATGCCATGTGTCCTTGCTGACGTGGATCTCCTCATGTGGCACATGTTCTTCTCCTGGATCTAACGGTTTTCCTAACTCTCAATGTATCTTAGATCGATGGCTGAGAGCGACTTCAGACCTTCGTCCTTCGAGACTTCGAGACTTTTGACATTTGTTGGTGGTGAAAAATCTCGGAGTGATGTAACTTATTGACGTCACGTGTTGACATGGCATGAGCCAATTTCCTCTTGACACTTGTCATCGTCTGATTATGCCATGTGTATTTTCTAACGTGGTTTGCTGACATGGTCTGCCACATGTCCTTGCTGACATGGTCTACTAACGTGGTCTTATGACATGGTATGCCATGTGTCCTTGCTAACGTGGTATGCTGACCAACAACCCTGATCCAATGGTCATCGTATATCCTCCAAATTCGATGGTCCTTATTCATTTCGGATTTTCGGCTCTCTGGGCTTCGGGTTTTTCAAATCTCAAACTGAAAAATGTTGAAGTGAGATTTTTCCGGAGCGTAACCTCCTCATATATTTATAACCTTAACTAAATTTTGTTCATCGATCATGTTCTCAGATCGATGGCTCAATCTATCTACGGTGTTGCTTTGCCTTGGATTAAATCCAACGACTCTTCTTCTAGATTATCCTGTCCTTCCACTTAGAATGATCCGACGACTGACGGATATTCAGGTGATCGAGATCTCATATTTTCATCTTATCCTGTCCTTCCACTCAAAATTTATCCAACGGTTGACGGGTATTCGGATAATCAAATTCTCAACCATTTTCCCCCACTTATCCTATCCTTCCACTCAAAGTAATCCAATGGTCGTGAAGACACTCGAAGCAGATAAATGACCAAGGATGATTGCAGAACCACAACTTGCGAGTAATTTAACTTGTCACAAAAACTCCACAATTTGAATTTGTGCACTGTTGGTGAGTCAACGACAATCGTCGATCTTTGAGGCTATAAGATCTAACAGTCCTGACTAGTTGCGGGATTGGAAATAGCACGATATTTAATTCTCCTTTCGATATGTGAAATATATCCTTGTCGTTGATCTGGAAATTTCACATCCGACGGTCACAACTCAATCCGACTTAATCTAATCATTTTTTGGATCAACCACAGTGGTCGATATTCGAGTCTATGAGATCTGACGATCTAGACCAATTGTGGGATTGGAACTAGCAAGTCATTTAATTCTCCTTCCGATATCCACAATCTATCCCTGTCGTTAATCTGGAGATTGCACATCCAATGGTCACAACTTAATCTGACTTAATATGATCGCTTGTTAGATCAACCACAGTCGTCGATATTCGAGTCTATGAGATTTGACGATCTAGACCAATTGTGGGATTGGAACTAGCGATTCGTTTAGTTCTCCTTCTGATCTCTACAATCTATCCCTGCCATTGATCTGGCTTGTAGATCCAACGGTCATGATCCTCTAATGGTCCTCAAGCCCACGGTCACTCATATGACCAATGTCCATAATATGAGATGATCAACACGGTCAATTTCTTGATCGGACAGCTACTGAGGCTTCTCACCCTGAGCTTATGATTTTCCTTCCAAGCTTTGATCTCTGTATACCTATCGTTCCTCTTCCTGATCTTACACTTTTTATTCTGAGCTTTGATCTCTGCATATTGTTCACTCCTCCTCCTGAGCTTATGCTTCCTTCTGATCTCTTTGATCTCTGCATACTGTTCGATCCTCCTCCTGAGCTTACGCTTCCTATCTTTGCATATTGTTTGACATTTTCTGCTAACTGATATACTGTTGACATCGATGACAATATCATCTATGGTAAATCACATTGATAATTCATCATAACAAAAAATCATCACATCGACTATTGACATCAATGACAACATGTCCAACATGAAGGTATTAAAACTGATATTCAAAATTTCATGGTTGAATGTGTGGTCTACTAATAGAATAAGGGAGGGACAATTAAGACGCTAGGTCTCCTACAAACATTAGCTATACCAATTCAATTTTGGGAAGATGTTTCAAGGGATTTTATTATAGGTTTACCCAAACCTGAAGGAAATAATATCATCATGGTAGTAGTGGATCAAATAGAAAAGTATTCCCACTTTTCTCTCTTTCTCGTCTTTTTAAAACACGTACAATATCCACAACATTCATGGAAATATTTCAAAAGCTACATGGAGTCTCCAAGATGATTGTAAGTGACAAAGATCCAATTTTCAATGGAAATTTTTGGACTGAATTATTTCCTTGTTTGGGTACTCAATTGGCTCATATCTCATCTTACCATCCTCAATCCAATGGGAAATTTGAGATTGTGAATAAATGTCTAGAAGGATATATTTGTTGCTTTGAATATGATAAATAAACACAATGGGTCAAGTGGTTTCCCTTGGTAGAATGGTGGTATGTTAGGGACCTAACCTCTCTATCCCCTCACGTAGGTATAATAATAGGTTTTCTATGTAATAAAGGATGACATTAGTAAATAAGGTCTATATAATAATGTGAACAAGTCTAATGTTAGAAGACTAAAAAATGTTTCCGCTTCTATAAAGATCTTCCTCTAAAGTGTTCTTTAGAAGACAAAATTAGTAGAAATAAGATTAGAAGGGATGGGAAAGTCTTGTCTTGAGATTTATTGTAATAAATCTCTACTATGGTAAAGGTTTCCCCCTTGAAGAGACAAGTGAACTTCACTTTCTATCAATAAAGATATCATTGTTGGTGTGATTATTTTCTATATTTTGTTGTTTCGTTGATATTTTTCGTAATATTTATGTTTCTTCTTTATATAATACTTTTGGTACTTTACAAGTGGTATCAAAGTACTTTCCTCTGCAAAAATTTTGGGACAATTTTTTTTCTTGGCAGATATGTGTATTGTCGACGTCTTTAAAGCACAAACATCTGTCGTTTGAGGGGTAAAATTGTGGTTGGGGAATAGTACATGCATGAAATACAAATGGTTTCATGGGTTATTTGAAACAAACGTTTCACCTTCTTGGAAAAATCTATAACCCTTGTTGGTACCCCTTCGATTAGTACCGCATCAAAAAACACGTTTACATGACACCACTCCCATGTACCTTCACGTATATAGGGAGTCCCCTAGGTCTTCTGAAACCAACTTTAGATCATCGTATTAGTCACTTGACTACTATAGTGGCACTGGGAATAACACTCAGGAAGACTACTATGTATTAGTTGGGTAATAAGATAGTATGACTTAGGGTACGGTTGAGCCTCCTTAGTTGGTGCCCTAAGATATTGTGCCAAGTACTATTGTACGACCCTGTATGTATACCAGAGAACTATAGCACGGGGTAAACCCTTGTCTATAAGAACCCTAAAAACCTTAACCCTTGGGAAAGGAGCAACACTAAACAAAAACATATAGGCACTTTTTTCGCACAACCCTGCCTCCTACATCTAGGTTGCGAAATTCCTACACAATTTTCCCTGTTAATAATTTGGGCATTTTTTCACTATAGTATTCTTCAAAATGAAGTATAACACCACAAGAGTAAAAAAATGAGTATAGTGGTCATGTTGGCACCCTTTTCCGAGACCTATTCCATTGGATTCCTCTCTTCACCCTAATCGTCGTGGTACCTATCACTTGTAATCCTTTTTTTTCCATAGACCCACCCACCCTTCCTGACACCCTTATTTTCGACCTACCCCATTGGATTCCTCTCTTCACCTTACCCACTATGGTACCCCTCACCTGTAACCATTGTTTTGTGCAAACCCACCTACCCATTTTTTCCTATTCACAAATGGATCTCATATTAAACTAAGAACTCACTACCTTGATCATAGAAAACACCCAGAACAAGCAAGACATCAAGAACATCAATTCCATCCTTATCTCCTTGAATTATTCCATTGAGACCCTCAAGGACCAATATGCCACCATCGAAGCCAAACTCGAAAAATTGATGAGCCAATCCTTGAACCTTACCTCCTCTAAAGAACCTTCCTGCCATCAAGATGTCGACTCTTCCCATGTCCAATCCATTCATTCCAATCACCTTCATAGCAAATTGAAACTTATTAGAATTGAGGTGAACAAATTTGGTGGCTCGGATCCCATGGGCTGGGTCACTCAAATGGAACATTATTTCTCCTTGCATGGAATTACTAATGATTTGGTCAAACTTCATTATGGTGTCCTCTATTTGGATATTGAATGTTGGTAATGGTGGAAATGGTGTAAAAATTCACACCAAGGGTATGTTGGTTGGACACAATTTGTTTTCGATCTTTATGAACACTTTGACGTCAATACCCACCATTTGGGTTGTTTGACCAAGTTGAAAAAGTTTGGCACAGTGGAATATTTTATCGCCACCTTTGAGCACTTGGATTTCAGAACAGAGGGCATGTTAGATGTCTTCTTCAGGGAATTCTTTTTCAGTGGCCTGAAGGAAGAAACCTGAGACCAGGTCCTAATGGCTCACCCCTAGACTTGGTTGGGATCTACTAAATGAGACAAGGAAACACAACATATTATATCCTCCCAAAATTGAAAAGTCTCCTTTATTCCTATCCCTAGACCCACCAATCTCACCTCTCCTGCCACTCCTCTCAAGATCCATAAATTAACTCGGGTGGAAATTGTTGAAAACTCAAGGGTCTTTGTTATAATTGTGATGACAAATATTTTCCAAGGCACAAGTGTAGGGAACAAAATATTTTTATGTCCATTTCTGAGGATGTTTTTGATGAGAATGTTGAACTTTCTCCCATGGAAGAGCTACCCCACATAGATGATCTTACTCCACCCTTTGATCCACTGAAAGTTGAACCACCGATTTCACTGAACACCCTCATTGGATTCTCTGCTCCCCAAACCCTTGTTGATGTTTGGATATGTTATGACTGAAACAAAAACCTCACATGGATATGAATCCCATTGTGTTTTAATAGAGGTGGTACTCCTCTTTGGCTAATATATATATATGTTGAATATCTTGGATTAGGAATAATTCTTAGACAACAAACCCCAAATATTTATTACTTTAATTTATACATGGAATGGTTCTTTAACAACCCGATCTGATCTTTATGAGCAACAAGAAGTATTTTAACAATAAAAATATTGAAGGAATACTTCAATAAAAAAATATCTATGTGCTCAACATCAGATATACAACCCTTTGAATCAAATACAAATAGAGGATAAATCCATATCTTCTCACAAGGAAAAGAAGAAAATAGTTTTGATCATCTCAAAGAATTTTAAACGAGTATTGCAGTTAAAACATAAGCAAATTTTCTAATCACACTTCATCTAGAATCCCAAGATATGAAATGTTATTGAAGTCATTCCCCTAAGTAATTCTTTGTGGAATTTTATTCATGAAATATATTCAATAAAATAAAAATCTCTACAAACCAACTGAATAGTGACTCAAAAACAAATCTTTTCAAACAAGGATTAAATTCCCATGAATACAATAGGCAATCCTAGCTTACATATAACAATAAAAAATCTAGTTGTAAATACTCCATGATCTTATTAAGAAAATTCTTGGAAGATTACAAGAGAAACACTCAAGAACTCAACCTTATACTCAATCCAGAAGTTCAAGCATAAAGCTTTGAGAAAATGGTGTAGAAAAAGAAGAATGGAGAAGATGGAGATCTATGCTCATTGATCAGAAGCTTCACTGCATATTGATGGCTAATCTGTTCTATTATGATCTTATGATTACCTTGCTTCTAACCCTTTCATGAAATCCTTTCTTGCCTTTTTAAAACTAGTTCTTCTAACTCCTCGAGTAGTTATGGATTTATCTTTCTTGGAAATACCATGTTTATTATTTCTTCAAATAAGTATCCTTAATTAATTCATATCATTAACATCAACATTTGAAGTGGGACCTTTTTCGTCTTTCATAAAAAAAATTAAATAAACTTTTATTTTGAATTTTTTTAATTAATTGCCCCTTTAAAGAGGGGATTGTGTTTTAATTTTATGGATATGATATTAAACTTTTTATCCATGGAAACCAATTTATATGTGATATTCATCATCTTAGATTTCCAAAGAGTTGTCCTGGGTGCAATTTCAATTCTTGGATCTTAAGATATGAGCTCGTGAAGTCTAGACTTAAAATAGATTTATTAGCACTTCATAAAAATGTTGTTAACTGTTCTTTCAATTTCTGAGAAAAATGTGGCCAATTTCAGCCCTTAAAACCTGTTCCATCATATTCATGGTCTAAATACCTATCCAACGAGGTATAGTGCATGATTCTGATTCCAGGATCTCAATATATGAACTTCAAAACATTAAGACTCAACAACTGTTGATTGATCTTCATGGGGCAATCTGGGCCCTTGGTTCAATTTCATTTTTCTTCTTTAAAAATTTTGAATTTTTCTTCATAATACTTATCCCAAATGTATGGGGATGTTGGAGTCTTTATGATATATATTGAAACATTAATTATGACTTAAATTTGAAACATAAAGAAGTTATAAAGACCAATCCATTCGACTCCTTAAGGAATTAATTAAATAATTAATATTTTGACTAACCAATCATCCTCCACCCATGCCCAGTCAACGCCCAGTGGCAATGAGTCAACTTCCACATGTCAACCGATCATCCTCCACCCATGCCTAGTCAATTCATAGTGGCGATGAGTCATCTTCCACATGTTTCTTAGTGATATATCAACATGAACTGCCATATCTCATGGGGTTATTCGATGCCATGTGTCACCAATAGTAGTCTGCCATGTGTCACCAATTGTAGGCTACCATGTGTAAGGATCTTATTGGTTGAGGACTCACCAATAATTAAATTCCTGTGGAAATATATAATTGGTTTATGGTATAGTGTAATAAACATAGGATAAAATGGTGAAGGGAAATGAGACGAGAATGAAGTGAGAGAAGGGGGGAGAAATG
>ML783219.1:409668-421910 GCA_009831015.1 Picea engelmannii | reverse complement strand
AGATCTTGAGTGTTTCTCTCATCTGTCGAATGTAGGGGCATCTATGCATAATGAATACAAGTAGGTAGATTTAATTTAATAGATTAGATAGTTTTAGGAGTGTAGGAGGTAGGAGGGAAAATGGATGATAGACACCCTCAACCCTTGTATCAACAAAACATAATTCAGAATTCATAAGCTGTAGAGATGCAGAGAGGAATATAGGAGGACAGAGAATTTTATGCATTTTAGTTGTTATTCACCATGTACAATAGCATTGGAATTAATAGAAGAAAATTTTGATTCCAATCTATGTGTTTGTTATGGTTGTTGGAACCACCTGTTAAATGGTATGTTGCAGGCTTGTTTGCATTCTTTGTGTGCATTCTATTTCAATGCCAATGTGTGTGTGTATGCTCTAGAATTCTATGTTGAATGTTTGAATTCTGGATAAGGGGTGAATGAGTTTCATTTGTTTCTCTTTCTAATAACTCTTGCAAAGAGTGCAGTGGAGGGTCCACAAGGAGTGTGTCAACCAGGTTCTATGTTTCATCTCAGAACCCTCAAAGGAGATTCAAATTGTGTCTTTACAGGCAAAGAGTGCTAGCAGAGCATAGAGTCGTGCAAGGTGTACGTAGGCTGGGTGGAGTCTTGGATTTTACAAATCCAAGAAAGAAATTGAGAGACTGTTGTTGCAAGGAGTACACGGAGTCAAAGACCCTAAATAACCAGAGGTTATTTGAAAGTTACCGCAAGGAGTGCGTGCAGGGACCCTTTTGGAGGCCTTGAGTTTGCAAGTAGAAGCTCAAGAGGGTTAGAACCTCTCAATTGTTCCAAAGGGAGACATAGGTTAAATTGGTTCACAGGAGTTAAGTTCAGGAGGAAGGACGCCAAGTCATTTGGCTAGAAGTCCTTGAGAAGTTGAATCGCTTCAGGAGGAAGTCTCAAAATCTCGTGAACCGTTGGATCTCCTAGAACAACGAAGAGATTAGGACTGAGTTCCTTTTAAACACCCATAAACTCAGGAGGAATAGTGACTGTCAGATCCGGATCAACAAGGACCGTTGATCTCGTATGTGAATTCGCGTATCGGAATTTGCGGAATCGAGTGACCAGTGGTTTGGGTCAAGTGTGGTAGATTTCCAATTGACGAAATCCCGATACAACCAGGACCGTTGGATCGATGGAGGCACAGAGCCGTCGATCTCACCAAAGGTACGATTTTGGAGTCGGGGATCCATAGAGAAAGAGGAACGGCTGTTGGTTGCCCGCTTGGGTCGCAAAAGCCAAAAAATTCGTGTGGACGGGTGGCAAGAACTCACCCCATAGGTAGATTAAAGTAGAAGTGACAGGTGGTGTGCACCCATCACTTTGGGTAAAGTCAACCTTCATTGACGGATTGCGTTTCGGGGATTCACAAGGGGAGGGCACGAGAAGTTGGTGCTCCAACTCGCAAAGTCGTGAGTTGCGAAAGGTGCTTTCATAAGGCTTGGTTGTGGTCCTATAGGAAAAGGGGCTGAAGAGAGGGTCTTACACCTTAGCCCATTTTCATTTCAAATTTCGGCTATTGCCAAGGGCCAGGGCATAGTATTTGAAGCACCCCAACTTGCGAGACCCAAAATTCTTTGCGGGCTTAGGCAAGGAGTTTAATTAACCCTTGTCGAGGTTTAGAGAAGATCCTACACGGATCTCGGCCTGAGGGTAGGAGGTTTGCACCAATTGTGGTATCAGAGCCCAGAACAAGTTCTTTGCTTTCTGTAGCAGAGAGAAAAGAGGAATTTTACAGTCATGCCACTGAGAAGAAGAGAAAGGGTAATGCCTGATCTTGCAGTCGAAAGAGAAATGCATGAATTACGTGCTAGGCTTGATGCTATCGAGACAACACAGAGGCGCACAATTAACGTTGGGGATATCAGCCAAGATGAAAGTGAAAATGAAGCTGAAAACGAAGAAGTTGCAGTCGAAGATGCTGCGGAATAACGCTTATTCAAGGATGTTCCTAAGATAGGTGCTAGGGAAAAAATGGACATTCCAATGTACGAAGGCAACTTGGATGTTGAAGAGCTTCTAGACTGGATTAGAGCTCTAGACAAATACTTCGACTATGAGGATTTCGAGGAAGACAAGAAAGTCAAACATGTCATTACTAGACTTAAGGGGCATGCAGCACTATGGTGGGATGAACTGCAGGTTGATAGACGTTGCAAGGGCAAGTAGAAAATCAAACGCTGGGATGGAATGGTTGCAAAAATGAAAGCCAAGTTTATACCTAGAGATTATCAAATAAATATGTTTCGGAGGATGCAAAATTTGAGACAAAAGTTGATGTCAGTGAAAGAATACACTGAAGATTTCTATAGGATAAACATCAGAGCAGGTCATCGGGAAAGCGATGATGAGAAAGTTTCCAAGTATATGAATGGTATACAGTATGACATTCAGGACGAGATGAGCATGATGACCATCCGAACCTTAGAATATGCTTATCATATGGCTTTGAAAGTTGAAGAGAAGTTGAGCCGAAAGCAAGGTCAAAGAGGCCGAGGCAAAAGTCAAAGTAGAGGTAGGACGACTGCCCAGGGCAGAACTCATAAACCTAAAGAAGAGGGGAAGAAACCTCAAACTCAACCTGAGAGAGGAGGAAGCTCACAGGAGAGGCAATATACTAATAGGAATACTTTTCCTCAAGTCAAAGGAAGATGAAGAGGCAGAGGAGGCGAAGTGAAATGCTTTGTCTGTAGAAAAATCAGACATAAATCCTATGAGTGTCCAGATAGGAAGAAAGATGGTGGTGAAACTCACATTGTCGAGGCTCAAGGATGGAATGTTGAGGTAGAGGACGCCAAGGGTAGAAGATCTTTGATGATGAGGAAAGTTCTCTTGAAACCAGAAAGGGAGCCAGAGAACCCATCCCAAAGAAACAATTTGTTTTGGACTACTTGCAAAACCAAAGATAGGGTATGCAAGGTCATAATAGACAGCGGTAGCAAAAATAATCTTGTATCTACGAAAATGGTAGAAAAACTGGAGCTGGAGACTGTTGCACGTCCAAGCCCATACAAAGTTTCATGGCTACAAAAAGGACATAAGGTAAATGTCACTGAACAATGTTTAGTTGAATTTAAAATAGGAGGATATAAAGATGAGATATTATGTGATGCCATTCCCATGGATGTTTTTCATCTATTGTTGGGAAGACCATGGCAATATGACAAAAATGTGGTGCATGATGGGAGAAAGAACATGTACACTCTGGAGAAAAGCGGTAGGATGCACATGTTGTTGCCGATTAAGAATAAAGAGGTGAAAACAAAGATGAGAAACATTGTACTTCTCATGAGTGGGAAGGAATTTCTTAAGGAAGTCAAGAAAAAGGAAGACACACAATTCATTATGGTTAGGAAGCCCATAATTGTTCTGAACAACACTAGGATAGATGATTTACCAGAAGAAATCTAGGAGTTGTTGGAAGAATTTGCTGATATAGTAGTGGATGAACTACCTTGTTCGTTGCCACCTATCAGGAGTATAAGCCATCATATCGATATTATACCTAGAGCCAGTTTTCCAAACAAAGCAGCGTACAGGTCGATGCCGCAGGAGAATGAAGAAGTTAAGAGACAAGTCCAAGACTTAATGGACAAAGGATTGATTCGGGAGAGCTTGAGTCCATGCATTGTTCCGATAGTGCTTAGCCCAAGAAAGGAAGGTGGCTAGAGAATGTGTACAAACTCAAGGGAAATCAACAAAATTAGCATCAGGTACAAGTTCCCATTGTTAAGGATGGACGACTTGATGGATTGCTTGAGTGGAGATTTTTTTTTTTCAAAGATTGATTTGAAAAGTGAATATCATCAGATTAGAATGAGAGAAGGTGATGAATGGAAGACAACATTCAAGACAAATGAAGGGTTGTATGAATGGATTTTCATGCCATTTGGCTTAACAAATGAACCCAGTACTTTCATGAGGTTGATGAACGAAGTCCTGAAGGATTTCATTGGGAAATTCGTCATTGTATATCTTGATGATATATTAATTTTCAGAAAAACTAAAGCAGAACATTTAAAGCATTTAGCTGCAGTGATGAGGAGGTTACAACAAGAGAAATTGTTGATCAATATGAAGAAATCGTCATTTATGAGGACAAAATTCATTTATTTGGGTTTTGTTATATCTGCAAATGAATTAAAAATGGATCCGGAAAAGATAAATGTGATTAAGGATTGGCCATCGTCGAAGAGCGTGTTTGAAGTTCTAAGATTCCATGGTTTGGCTAGCTTCTACAGGAAATTCATCCGAAACTTCAATGGAATTAGTGCCCGATGTTGGATATGGTGAAGAAAAGACATAAATCTTTTCACTAGACGGAGGAAGCGGAGAAGAGATTCAACCTGTTGAAGAAGAAGATCACTGAGCAACCAATTTTGGTTTTGCCAAATTTCAACAAGACATTCCACGTCAGGTGTGGCATGAGTGGACTTGCCATTGGAGCGGTCTTAATCCAAGACAACAGACCGATCACGTGTTTCGGTGAAAAACTGAATGAAGTAAAGATCAAGTACTCCACGTATGACAAAGAATTCTATGCAGTCATATAAGCACTAAATAAATGGAGGCACTATTTAGTTCCCAAGGAGTTCATTTTGTACAACGATAATCACGCTTTGCAATTCGTGACTTGACAGGAGAAGTTGAACCATAAACATGCTAAATGGGTTGAATACATGCAAAATTTTACTTTTGTGATTAAGCATATTTCTGGAACTACTAACAAAGTTGTTGATGCTTTGAGCAGGAAATGTTCACTTATGCAGGAATTCAGAGTCAAGACTTTGGGTTTTGATAACCTCAAGGAAATGTACAGGGATGATCCAGACTTCAAAGAGGCATATGAGGTGTTTGAGAATCCAATTCTCAGGGATAGAAGCCAATGGACTGAATACATGATCCAGGATGGATTATTGTTCAGGGGAAATCAGCTATGTATTCTGAAATGCTCCATGAGGGAGAATTTTCTGAAGGAAAAACACAGCGGAGGATTGGTCGAATACTTCGGTCATGACAAAATGTTCTCAAAGTTGAATGGCTCATATTTTTAGCCAGGGATGAGGACAGATGTGAAGAAATTTGTGGACAGGTGCAGAATTTGTCAGCACATGAAAGGAAAAAGGCAGAACACAGGGTTATACCAACCATTACCCATACCAGAAAGGCCGTGCGATGCTGTGAGCATGGATTTCATATTGGGACTGCCAAGGACACAAAGGGGATATGATTCAATATTTGAAGTGGTAGACAAATTTTCAAAGATGGCACATTTCATACCATGCCAAAAAACTACTGACTCAACTCATATTGCGAACCTGTTTTTCAAGGAAGTCGTCAGACTTCATGGCTTGCCAAGGAGTATCATTTCTGATCGAGATACCAAGTTCGTAGGACATTTCTAGAGGACCTTATGGAAGAAGTTGGGGACAAATTTGTCTTTTAGCTCAACATATCATCCTCAGATGGATGGACAGACTGAGGTCGTGAACAAGAGCTTGGGAGATTTGTTAAGGAGCTTAGTGACTGAACACCACAGTCAATGGGATCACATTCTGCCATAGGCGGAATTATCTTACAACGATTCACTCAATAGAAGCACAGGGTAGAGTCCATTCTAGATTGTATATAGAATGCAGCCAAGGGGAGTTTCTGAATTGAAAGATTCAGAACAAGCTGAATTCAGGAGTGCTAGTGCAGAGGACTTTGCAGAAGGAATGAAGGAGCTTCATAGCAGAATTAAGGAGTGATTGCAGAGTTCAAGTCAAGAGTACAAGCATAGAACAGATCAACACATGCGAGAAATTCAATTCGAAGTTGGTGATTTGATTCTTGCACATCTGAGGAAGGAGAGGTTCCCAAGGGGAACATACAACAAGCTGAAGATGAAAAAGATTGGACCGTGCAAGGTCATAAGGAAATTTGGGACAAACACATATGAGATTGAATTACCCGATGGGGTCGGAATCTCACCGATGTTCAATATCATAGATTTGTAACCTTACAGAGTTGAAGAAGAAGGAGCATAAGATAAAAAAGAAAAGATTCAATGGACAAAACAAATAACTGTAGATGAAAAGCCACGGATGGAAAGCATAATTGACAAGAGGATTAGCAAAAAGACCAGGAGAAAAGAGTATTTTGAATACTTTGTCAAATGGAAAGGACATCCAGTTGAAGATTCCAGTTGGGAGGATGAAACAACAATTCAAAAGCATGGACGAATAGTGAAGGACCTCATGAACAGGAGTTCATGAAAATTTTCAAGCAAGGGAGTATGATGTAGGATCATCGTATAAATCAAAAGACACGCGCCTAACCAAAGGAGACAGCTGGAAAAGCACCAACGCACATTTTGAAGTGTTTTGAAGATTAATGAATGGAAATTAATGTAATATCTAGGGAAGCGTACTTACTTTTTTGTTTTGGAGATTATAAACAGATCTTGAGCGTTGCTCTCATTTGTCGAATGTAGGGGCATTTCTGCGTAATGAATACAAGTAGGTAGATTTAATTTATTATATTAGACAGTTTTAGGAGCGTAGGAGGTATGAGGGAAAATGAATGATAGACACCCTCAACCCTTGTATCAACAAAACATAATTTAGAATTCATAAGTTGTAGAGCTGCAGAGAGGAATATAGGAGGACAAAGAATTTTATGCATTTTAGTTGTTATTCGCCATGTATAGGAGCATTGGAATTAATAGAAAAAACTTTTGATTCCAATCTATGTGTTTGTTATGGTTGTTGGAACCACCTGTTAAATGGTATGTTGCAGGCTTGTTTGCATTCTCTGTGTGCATTCTATTTCAATGCCAATGTGTGTGTGTATGCTCTAGAATTCTATGTTGAATGTTTGAATTCTGGATAAAGGGTGAATGAGTTTCAATTGTTTCTCTTTCTGAGAACTTCTGCAAAGAGTGCAGTGGAGGGTCCGCAAGGAGTGCGTCGACCAGGTTCTATGCTTCATCTTAGAACCCTCAGAGGAGATTCAAATTGTGTCTTTACAGGCAAAGAGTGCTAGCAGAGCACAGAGCTGTGCAAGGTGTTTGCAGGTCGGGTGGAGTCTTGGATTTTATAAATCCAAGAGAGAAATTGAGAGATTGTTGTTGCAAGGAGTACACGGAGTCAAAGACCCTAAATAACCAGAGGTTATTTGAAAGTTGTCGCAAGGATTGCGTGCAGGGACCCTTTTGGAGGCCTTGAGTTTGAAAGTGGAAGCTCAGGAGGGTTAGAACCTCTCAATTGTTCCAAAGGGAAACAAAGGTTAAATTGGTTCACAGGAGTTAAGTTCAGGAGGAAGGACGCCAAGTCATTTGGCCAGAAGTCCTTGAGAAGTTGAATCGGATGGTTGAATCACTTCAGGAGCAAGTGCCAAAATCACATGAACCATTGGATCTCTTAGAAAAACGAAGAGATTAGGACTGAGTGCCTTTTAAACACCCACAAGCTCAGGAGGAGTAGTGACCGTCAGATCTGGATCAACAAGGACCGTTGATCTCGTATGTGAATTCGCGTATCGGAATTTGGGGAATCGAGTGACCAGTGGTTTGGGTAAAGTGTGGTAGATTTCCAATTGGTGAAATCCCGATACATCCAGGACCATTGGATCGATGGAAGAACACAGTTGTTGATCTCACCGAAGGTATGATTTCAGAGTCGGGGATCCATAAAGAAAGAGGAACGACTATTGGTTGCCTGCTTGAGTCGCGAAAGCTGGAAAATCCGTTTGGACGGGTGGCAAGAACTCACCCCATAAGTAGAGTAAAGTATAAGTGACAGGTGGCATGCACCTGTTGCTTTGGGTAAAGTCAACCTTCGTTGACGGATCGTGTTTCGGGGATTTACAAGGGGAGGGCACGAGAAGTTGGTGCTCCAACTTGCAAAGTCGCGATTTGCGAAAGGTGCTTGCATAAGGCTTGGTTGTGGTCCTATAGGAAAAGGGGTTGAAGAGAGGGGCTTACACCTTAGCCCATTTGCATTTAGCGTTTCAACTATTTCCAAGGTCTAGGGCATAGTATTCGAAGCGCCCCAACTCACGAGACCCAAAATTCTTTGTGGGCTTAGGAAAGGAGTTTAATTAACCCTTGTCGAGGTTTAGAGAAGATCCTGCACAGATCTCGGCATAAGGGCAGGAGGTCTGCACCATAATGTATGTATATATATGTGCACACAAACATATGTGTGTGTGTGTGTACACACACACAACAAGGAGACCTAATGTTAGGATCATCTTATCGTGTCTTGTACATTGAATATATTTTCAATGCTTTAACATAAAGATAAACACACCATCAATAGACTACAACAAATAACACAAGACAAAAATAATGGACATTTGTTTATTTTTTACCCTGGAGAAACCCATATGAGAAAAATTCCATCAAAATGAAGGAATATTCCTTTATTCTTAATAAAAAAGAGTTACAATGAAAAACACAAAGAGATCTAAACTCATTACAGAGCTATTGGACACTATGATATACTATAGTATCCTACATGTCACCTTTCCTCCTTTACTTTGCTATCTTTTACTCCTCATATTACACTACTTAAGCAATAGAAAACAATGGCTACTAGAGAAACAAACCCTTTCTCCTTATTTTTGTCTTGGAATAATGGAAGGAGTGAGGTTAGTTTTAGGGTTTTTTTATTCAACCTTGGAACTTTATAAAATATACAAATGTTATTGGGTGATTTGGCTTCCACACGATGCGAAGGTGGATAAAAACGATAACCTTGTCAGGGGCATAACTTTCACAAACAAATTATGTTTGGGATGAACTTTTTTATTTGAAATCTCTCATGAACTTGTTAATTGGGAAAGCCAATGTGTTTCTTTTGTCAAGGTTTTTGATCCATAAACAAAAGGATTATAGCCTATCCGTCTCACCAACATGGAATTCTCTGTTAAACAATTAAAACCTTGGCTCTCTGGATGTTGGAAAATTCTGGACCAATCAAGCCACAAGTCGAGTCAGAAAGGAAGTAAGAAGGAATGCAAGTCGAGTTGGAAACAAATGAGTAGAAAATATGTAGCAAGTCAGGTCAGAGGCAATGAAAGTCAACCGAGTCGAAATGTCTCAAGTCAAATTTTTCCAAGTCGAGTCAGAAGCAATACAAGTGGACCAAATGATGATTGTCGATCGACCGAGGAAGGGAACTCGAAAAAAGAGGAAGCCAAGTCGAAATGGGTTGACCTATGGGAAAAAACAAATAGGTAAGAGGTGGATTCAATGCCCAAACATGTAGGGAAAACTTGGGAAAGTTGAATTTATTGATCAACAACTGAAGGGAAAGTTCTAGGGGTGAATTTGATAGTCAACGAATGGGACAAAACATGTATATGGTTCGTGGGTAGCTAATAATAACCTCAACAATCATAGACTTCAATATTTATGACGTCTGCGATTTGTGGGCAAAGGAAAAATGCCAAACAAGTCGAGAATATTCCCAATGACTCAAAAAACAAAATTAGAAACCCCCAAGTAATCCACAATGACTCGAGAAGCATGGTCTTCAATTTCCCAACACATAAATCAATGCACAACTATGGTAAAAGAGTTGTTAGGCTCGCTTACAAATCCGCAATGACCATATTCATATAAAACGATCTCAAGTCCAAAATGAAACAAAATTCCATTTTCTAAATAAAATATAGACAACCATTAAGTTACACTGCACACATTACCCATTCATGAACAATACAATCACGAACAATCATCACGCATAAAACTCAGAATTTACCCTGGAAAACCAAACGGGAAAACCAACATTCTTTTGGCTTCGGCCAAACTCTTATTTATTCAACAATGGGCAAGTTACATGATCTCTGGTTCATCTCTATTCTCCTTAGTGATATTTGGGAAGCCTATCTACATCATTCACAACCAAAGAACCCCTTTCTCATTGTGGGGATACATGATATAGAATGTTGAGTTGACTGGGAGGATAGTTGGAAGGTCAGGCGTCCCCAACGCTTTATCTTATCTCCAGTTCATCTCTCCTTCATTTCTTTATTTGTTTGTTTTTTATCCCACATGGGAAAGGTATTATGAGAGTCTCATTATTCCTTTACATACAAAAATATATTTCCTAGATTTACATACATTACATACAAGATTGGACATCGATCATGATGGCATGGGGCCCTTCATGCCAACAAGTTGATTTCCTTCATCATCCATAGCCTTAAAAATGCCTGTGTTGGTCATCTTAGAGTCCTGTGTCGATAGCCAATTATTATTGTTGGATCTGATTCGTATCACACCTCCCCATTGGGAAAATTTTGGTCCCCAAAATCTGCCAAGGATAGATGAGGGAACTTTCTTTCAATTTGGTTCCTCTCATACCACTTCACTTTCCTTGAAATATGCCCCTTGAGACCAATCTACCACATTTCTTGCTTTCCTCTACGAGTTGTCCACTCCTTGTGCTGCAACACTGTATCTTCCTTCAACTTCTCAAGTCCATGAGTTGCAAAGTATTCAACAGTCGGAAGAACCTGATGTTCTTCCTCCTCATCCAACATGGAGGGCTCAAACAACTTCAAATACTCCACATTCACCACTGATATGATATGCATATAAGGTGGAAGTTTCAGTCTAAAGGTGTTCTCGTTCACTTGCTCAATGATCTCAAATGGTCCATATCTAAGGGGCTTGAGTTTCTTTGTTGCTCCTTGTAGTCATTCCTTACAGAAATAAATCCACACTTGGTCTCCAACATGGAACTTATGATATTCCCTGTGTTGATCGTGTCTGGATTTGTATAACTGTTGGATCTTCTTGAGCTTCTCTTGAAACCTTAGATGTATCTTCCTGATCTTATTGACAAATTTTCTTTCCTTCTACTCTTCTCCTTGTAGTCTTGTTTCTTCCTTCTGTCGTCCATAAATAATATCCAATGGTGAAGGAGGTAAATAACCAAAAAAATCCTCGAAAGGAGACTTATTAGTATAAGAATGAAGTGCTTTATTGTAAGAATTTTGAATGTAGACTATCTGTTCATCCCAAGTATTTGGATGTTTATTGTTGTATCCTCTCAACAATTGCACCAACGTCCTATTTACTACCTTGATTTTTCCATCAGTCTAAGGATGGAAGGAAGTGGAGTAATTCAACTTGGTATCCATTATTTCCCAAAGAGATATACAATTTTTTCCCAAGAACCTGTTGTCCCTATCAGATATGAAAGAAGTTGGCAATATGAAATGTACCTAGACATGGCTGAAAAATAGTTCAACTTCTTCTTGTCTAGATATCATCTTCCTACAAGGAATGAACACACACATTTTGTTGAAACAGTCTACCACAACGAACAAGTATTCATGGACTCTACGAGTCATAGGAAAACCTCCAACAAAATCCATGGAAATGCTCTCCCAATGTTTGTCTGACACTGACAATGGCATGTACAAACCAAGTTTTTGGCTGCTTGGCTTGATAGTGCTGCACAAAATGAAGCCTCTAACAAATTTGCCACCTTATCTTGCATCTTTGGCCAATACACATACCGTTGCAGATTCACCATTGTCTTTGTCACACCAAAATTTCTAGAAACCCTATAAGTGTGTGTTTCTCTCATCAACTGAACTCTTCTGTCATTGGGTATGCATAGTTTGTCCAACTTGTACAATATCCCATCTTAGAGGTGGTGTTTGTTTCCTTCCATGACAACGAATACCCTCTCCTTCATCTGGTTATAGACTCCTTTGAAATCTCCATCTCCCTCACAATATTCACTCAGAAGTTCATGAGTGAAAGGCTCAAGTTGCATTATCATTCCAATTGCTACAATTTTCTTCAGTGGTGGTTGAGAGAGCATGTCTGCTAGTTTATTCTTGATTCCTTTCTTGTACTTAATCAATAAATTAAATTGTTGCAAGAAACCTAACCACTTGTAATGTCTCACCTACTACATATTGCTCTGACTTTGTATATACTGAAGGGGTTGATGGTATGTGTGTATGATAGTCTCTTTTCCCAAAAGGTAATGCTTCCACTTCTTCACTACTTGTGCAATTGCAAAGAGATCCTTATCATACGTGGGCTAGTCAAGAACTGCTCCATGAAACAACTCTAAATCGTAGCACACATGACTTCCTCTTTGCATGAGTACTTCTCCCAATGCATATCCACTAGCATTAGT
Source organism: Picea engelmannii (assembly GCA_009831015.1). Classification (NCBI taxonomy): domain Eukaryota; kingdom Viridiplantae; phylum Streptophyta; class Pinopsida; order Pinales; family Pinaceae; genus Picea; species Picea engelmannii. Next base: position 409,731 of record ML783219.1, on the reverse strand, counting down.
TTCCAGCTCAAAAGGTCATTGCAAATTTGGCATGGATAAGACTGGAACATTGCTGATTTTATT
>ML783219.1:369483-387830 GCA_009831015.1 Picea engelmannii | reverse complement strand
TTAAAGCATATGAAAGGCATGCTGACTAATCAAAGACTTCTGGAACAGGGCAATAATAGAGTTCTCAGATGGAGCTTATGGTTGGATGGATTTGACTTTGACATCCATTATAAGTCAGGGAAAGATAATTGCATAGCCGATTTTCTCACCAGAGAAGCTAAAGATAAAACCATAAAATGGCTTCATCCTCCTTAAGCATACCAGATGCTCCACCAGGATTCAAATGGATTCTTGTATGTAATAATTGTAAATATTGTTATTGTTTCGAGTGTCTAGAGTGCTGCATTAAATCTAGTCCAACATGTATAAATATTTTGAATAGTTGGGTACAGACAAAGAATCATCTAAGATCTTTTATAAGTTATTTCAGAACAAGTCAGAACATAACTAGAGGAATAATCACTGGAGGTCCTTTCCAAGGACAAGTGTATATCTATATCTATACTCCAGATATCTCATATGCAAACTATTGTGCAATAATGTCTCAGACCAAGTTTGATGGCTCTTGTTGGATACTCTTTGATTGTTCAACATTTAGAGATTATCTATATTGGTGGTCTGGTTGGTTGTATTTGTTACTATGGACCTATTGTCCTAGAGACATATAGTTCTTTGGTAGAAACAAAGATGTTTTTAGGCAATGGTTACGTGCAGAAGTTGAGGAAGCAACACACTACAATGCATGGTTTGTTTTTAATTTATCCTTTCAAGGCATTGAGCTAATTTATGAAAATTTCAATCCACCAAATCCTCAGACTTACAAGGTAACCAGTGAATTCTATGGAGACCTCTGCATACCAGAAGATGAACTCATCCCTGCAATGCAAGGATCACCATTCTACAAATGTTTTAGTGCACTGCCACCTTTTTCAGATATCCATGGATTACCACCCAACAGCGACCTCAACTACGACAGCGGTGACTCATTTGATTCCATTGCTGAACATAACATAAACAATTGGATGGAAGCATGATGGGCCATGAGCCATGAAAATGTCTCTATTGTAATTATTTCAATTTCATGTCTAACGAGCCGACAGTGGTGTCCCGTCAGTTCTGTGGGTTCCTGTAGAACTCCATTGTGTAATCCAAATAATCTAGTGGTATCATTTCAAAATCCACTATGTACTAGGAATATTATCCTTTGTCTCGAGTCATTCCGTAAAAGTTGGTATGGGTCCCCATATGGTCGAGCCTTGGAGGGACGAGATAACAACTGGAGTCCACCAGTTGCCCCATCCACTTGAAGGAATCTACTTTATAACCGGCAGATGCCAGTTTCTTGAGACCGGTAACTTGCTAGAATTTGTATAAATAAAGCTCTCAGGATCTCATTTGAGACACGACAGAGAGAGAGCAAGAGTCTGTAAGTCTATAGTTTGAGTCGAGCAGTGTGTATCAAGTTTTACAACTGAAAGTTAAACTCTTCGTGTGGCTGACAACAAACAATAAAATCCTGACTTGGCCAAATCTCCAGCGAAGAGGTTAGGAAGGCCCTAACAAATGCTTACTGTGCAAAAATGACAGTGAAACTACATACCATCTCTTCATTCAATGTTCCTTTACAAAAACCATGTGGAATAAGATTTACTCTTTAGGAATTTTTAGTCAGAAGTGGGGAGGAAGCAATTTAGATGACAGTTTTTCTAAGTGGACATAAAATTGGTCAGCTCCATCTAGTTTAGCTCCTTTAATATGTTGGTTTGTCTGGTTAGAAAGGAATGCAACGATCTTTGAAGAGAAAGCTCCCTCGGCGCAATCGGTAGTGATCTGATCACTTGGATTAGTTCACAAGCCTGTGGAAATTATTAACAAATCTTTGTTGTGTTCCTGCTTTATAAATCAGATCTTTGAATTTCCAATGGCTTGTTTTGATGGTGCAACAAAGGCAAATGGTCGATGTTGTGGATCTGGAGGCACAATTAAAATTTTGACCTCTTTGGCTCATAAATGGTACATGAATTGTGGATCCGGTTTGAATTCGAAGGAGAAATTAATGGGTGCTTGGGCTACTTTATTTTTAGCAAATCTACTTGCGCTCCCAAAGATTCAAATTATGGGCGATTCAAAGGTAATTATCAAGTGGCTGAATGAAAAAAGTGAATTACGAGTAAGCTCTCTTGAAGGATGGAAACAAAGAATTTGAATTCTTAGGAACACATTCGAGAGCATCCAGTTCTTTCACATTTACCGGGAATACAACAAAGAAGCAGATGCGCTTTCAAAGAAAGCATTATCTGAACCAGAGGGTTACATCACGCTTCACTTATGGACTGAAGGAGTGGAGGGACAACGTCGACTCATCAATATCTATTAACTTTATCTCCTTCTCACTTTTGATCCTTGTTTGAGTGTATTGTTGTATTTTTCCTTCAATCCATGAATTGTTTGATAAGCGAGGACATTCACTCTCCTTTTCCAGCCTGGGAAAGATCCAGTCGTCATAGCATCACTCTTTTCATTGAGTACTAGTAAAGGAGTTTAAGTTTGTAACCGACATGATGTTTATGTCTTTAGTTTTTTGGTTGTTGTAGTGCATGGCTTTATCCTGTCCAGGATATTATATTGTACACTTTGGATGTTAAAATTATATTTTCTTAATATAATTGTGAAATTTTCTTCTAGAAAAACTGCATAAAAGACGGTCTATCACGAGTCGTGTCATTAAATAAATAAATAAAATTATTTGATTTGTTCTATCATGTCTTGTGTGATTAAATAAATGTATATTTTTTATTTGGTTTGTTGGTATCGAGAGTTTAACGAGTTGCAAGTCTAAGAAGGGTCGAGTAGATGAAATCGCTAGCCATTTAGGTTGTATTGTATATGTGAGAAGAATAATTTGAATTTATAAATAATTTAAAATAAAGTTAAGAAAAGTTAGTTCTCATTGTTGTCTAAGAAGGGTCGAGTAGATGAAATTGCTATCCATTTAGGTTGTATTGTACATAATAATTTGAATTTATAAATAATTTAAAATAAAGTTAAGAAAGGTTATTTCTTATTGTTTAGAGGAGTGTAGGGTATGTGTACCTTTGTCAGTCAATTTGGGAAGTCAAATTGGGAGGTCATTGGGAGGTCAACTTGAGAGAACAAAGTTACAAAATGATCCAAAATGTGTCATTGTTTAAAGGGATGTATGGTAGAGTTACAAAATGATCCAAAATGTGTCATTATTTAAAGGGGTGTAAGGTATGTGTACCTTTATCAAAATGATCCAAAATGTGTCATTGTTTAAAGGGGTGTAGGGTATGTGTACCTTTGTCAATCTTACAAATTACAAATTGATCCAAAATCAGTCAAATTGGGAGAACAGAGTTACAAAATTGATCCAAAATGTGTCAATAGTCAAATTGAGTCAAATTGGGAGAACAAAGTTACAAAATGATCCAAAATGTGTCAAAAGGCGAGGCAAAAATTGGTTGTCCAAATCTGTACTTATTGTAACTCCGTTCTCCGATAAGAGTACTTACATTACAAAATTTTTGCTGGGCCCTGCTTGGTTTGATCGGGGGTCCATCTCCTCATTGTACAAAATTTCTGCTTGGTTTGATTGGGGGGGGTCCATCTCTTCATTGTCCGTGTTTGCTTTTGGTATGTTCAGGTCCAAAGGAGGATTGTCCACTGGAGGGGAGGAGCCACTAGCTAAATGAATTGTCTCTATTGCCATGTGAACCGGTGCAGATTGAACCTGTAGACTTTCCACTTGTCACCGCATCGCGTCAACTTCATCATGTTGTTTCCTCATGGCTATCCTGTGCTGTATGAGGATTTCCAAAATGTAGGTGACTTGCGAAGATAAACCTTGGAAAGCAAGTTGAATTTTCTGAAGGGAATGGAAAAGGTCATTGGTGTTTTCAACCTGTTCTTGGGACTTGTCTTTGCATCGAGGCATTCAGACCAGAAAATGCATTGGACAAATCTACACTCCAAAAACATATGTTTGATGGATTCATTATTTTCCTTGCATAGAGCACATTTGGAGGGCCCTGCAATTCCCCTTTCACTAAGATTTTCATTGGTAAGGATTTTTCTATGAGCTAAATTCCAACAGAATATGTTGACTTATGGGATCTCATCTGTATTCAAAACATTGTTCCACAAGGGGGTATTTTATAGGAAGAATAGATTGTTGAAGGAGGGATTCATAGCCCTTGCTGACTGAGTAACCTTGACCCCCCCATCCCCTTTCATCTTGATCCTCCAAGTGTCCAAGAGACATACCTTGCAGAAGGGAGGTTAGCCTCTCAACCTAGTCGGAGATGTCTATAGGAAGGATCCTCAAGTTCCATCCAAGTAGACTTTGAAGGTTAGGCACCAGCTAGATATGTCAAACAGGGTATGTTTCTGCTAGTTTGAAAGACATGCTTTGATTAGAGCCAAGGAGCCATCTTGGGAGAGGGGGGGCCTACCCATGATGCTATCTTCCCATAAGTTGATACATTTTTCATTGCCAGGAGTCCGTGTGAGCTTGCTTTTAATGAGAGGGATGGATGCTTGGAGAAAATTCTAAATTGGGGAGCCTTTAGGAGGGGAAGGGGGTTATCTAGGACTCTCAAGCAGTCCTTGTAGAAATATTTGAAGATAAGGGATTTTTTCCACCAATCGAGATCTCATGTTATCATTCTCCACATAATTTTGGAACCTAAAGCCAATTTAGTCAAAATTGGATCCTTAACCCCTAGACCTCCATGAGCTTTGGGGGCCCTTACCATTTGCTAGTTAACCAAATGCAATCTTTTATGATTGGATTTACCCCCTTCCCAAATAAAATTTCTAAGCTCTTGGGATAATGCTCTTTTTATGCTCATCAGGGAAAGTATGGAGGAGAATTGAAAAATACAAAGGGTTGAGAGAACAACTTTCACCAAGGTGAGCCAACCAACAGGGTTTAGCCATTAGCCCCCCCACATAGAGAATTTTTCTTTGATTTTGGAGAGGATAACTGACCATTCAACCATGGAGAGTGAGTTGAGGCAGATGGGAATCTTTAGGTACTTAAAGGATCTCCAATTCACCAGCAGTGGGAACTGCAAAATTCTAGCAATGACAACAAGTGAGAGATCACTGGTGTTCCAAGCATATAGATGGCACTTATTATTATTAACTAAACCTCGTGTTACCATTAAGAATTGTTTTAGGGTGATTTTGAATCTCTCCACCATAATTGAAGAGACCCCCCCAAGAAGGAGGATATCATCAACAAACTGGGAGTGATTGATTCTTTTGATGCCTTGAATAATTCGAAGACCAGGTATGCTCCCATTCCTTTCTCACGTTCCAACCATCTCCCCAAAACCTATGCCATTAAGATATATAAGAGAGGGTATATCGAGAAACCTTGTCTTAGTCCTCTTGTAACTTTAAAAAAATTTGCGGGATGTCCATTAATCAAAGGAGCGATCCAAGGGTTGTTGATGCAGGCTTCAATCCAACAGATAAAGATGGCCTGAAGTTGAATTTGTTCAATACCGCAAGGAGGAAGATATGTATAACTCTATCAAAATAATTGGCCATATCTATCTTTATGACCATTCCTCGTTCTCCTCTAGTCTTGCTTGAGTGAATTGCCTCTTGCACTAGTACTGTATTGTCCCATATTTGTCTTTTTGCCACAAATCCTCCTTGATTGGGGGATATACGTTTATGGAGCACCTTCTGTAGTCTGTTTGCAATGGTTTTAGACATAATCTTGTCGGAGATGTTACAGGGAGAGATGGGATTGAACTGAGAGAAGGAGAACACATTTATTTTTTGGGGGATTAGTGCTAAAAAGGCTAAATTTGTTGCTCCCCCCATTCTGGCTGATTTTTGAACATATTGGATCATTCTGACCAAGCCAAACTTTATGATGTGGCAACACTTTTTATAGAAATGAGCAGTGAAGCTGTCAGGTCCTGGGGCCTTATCATATTCAAATTGCATAAGGGATTCTAATATATCCTCCTCCATGTCCTACTTGGAAAGCTCAACATTGTCGTTATCTTGGACCAGGTGAGGGATAAAAGACAAACACTGATCCTTGAGACTATTTTATACCATCCCAGATTCTGACTACAAAGTCTCATAATGAGAGAAGGCTTCCCTCATGATGTCCTCAAATGAGGTAAGAATGTATTAATCCTCCAATTTTATCTCCTCAACATTGTTTTTCCCTCTCTGGGCCTTGCATTGCCTGTGGAAAAATGAGGTGTTTTGATCCCCTTCCTACAACCAAAGACTTAGAGATTGTAGCTGTCATGTTTCTTCCTCCTTCTTCAAGGTGGTTTGTAGTTGTTTGTATGTTTTTTCCTCCTCTTTCAACAATGTGGGGGTGACTAGACCTTCCTCCATATTGGCGACCACCTTGCCCGGATGTTCTTGATAATGTAGTATTTCCACTTGTCGGCTTTAAAGATCTGACCACCCAGTGACACCAGACATAAGAGATCAAGGGGAGGAAAGAGGAATTGTTGAGCCAGAGGGGATTGAAACGAAAAGTGATGGGCCCCATGATCCGAGAATTTCTGTGAGATCTTTCTCTACAAAAATCCTACGATGATGATCTTTTACTGACGCTTAATCACATGTGAGAATGCACAGACAATCATTAAGCATTGCATACGAATGTGAGCAAATTGTCATAATTATGTGCATATTTGTAATTAAATCTCTACTTAATCCAACAAGAATGAAATAAAAAATCACACATATAATTTGTCACCTATGTGTTAACAGAGTTCACTAGACTCTTATGGCTACATCTATGTATTTTCTTGGAATATGAATCACTTTGTTATCCTTCCTTTAGCCAGGGTTGAAACCTTCTCACAAAATGTGGCACATGCTCCATATCGGGATGAAACCCAGAGCAACCTTATCTTATACAAAGAGAAATTAAGGCTCTCACATAAGTGACATTTCTTCAGACACTTGAAGGACTACATTCATCACAATGCAAAGTTCTCTCTCTCTCCAAGGGACCTAAAGGGGGTCTCCCCTAACAAAGCTTATATAAGGAATTTGTATAGTTTCTCTCTCTCCATAATTCAAGGAGACAAGATCCACAAATTTAGGATCTAAATAACAACTCAAGGACAAAAATGAGAAAACATCTCAACCAACCTATGAGACCCTTAACTTCCTCTTGAGACTAGGAAACCACTAGTGATAAAATGAGGAAGAATCCCAAACCAACTCATGAGACTCTCATCCTCTTCTTGAGAATGGAAAAACTAGTTGTGAGGTGGATTCTCACACAAAACTAATTTCCCCTTAAAACTAGGAAACTAATTTGTGAGGTGGGTTATCACACAAATAATTTCCCCTTTTTACAAATTAAATGAAAAATACATGAGTAATTCCACTTACTCCAAGTATTAATCATTTTTCCAATTTGAATAAATAATTGCATGAGCTTCTCACACTCATTTAAAGAATTAATCATATTTTTAAGCATTAATCATTCCTTTTAAACTTTGTCACCTATCATCAACCAACATTTTAATGATCTTCTTCATGGTGTGCAAAATATTGAATCCTTGTGTGGAGATCCTCCTGGATCATACCTCCCCACAAAAAGCACTTTTGGTCCTCCAAAAATATAGAGAGAAATTGTAACTTGAATCTCGCAACCAACTTCTAGGAAGAGTCTTATACTCCACGATGCATGTTCCCATTGCACGATCTGCATAACAAATGTTTCTGACATGCCACACACTTCTTCTCCTTCACCTTTGTACTTCGGAATGAGGATGTTGATGCCAACACTTGCATCAATGAAAATCTGTAGTTGATTCCCTAATCTGCATAACAAATGTCTTTGAAAGAACACACCCTTATTCTCCTTCACCTTTGTACTTCGGAATGAGGATGTCAATGCCAACACTTGCATCAATGCAAATTGGTAGCTAACAATACATGGATCACAACTTTTACAAAATTTCCAAAGCAATACCATACTTACCAAGAGTTTATAAAACACTCATGGGCAAGTTTACAATGATTTCCAAATAGGCCTAGGAAAAACAATAATGCCTCTCACTCAATAGTGGCTAAAAGACCCATTACAATTTTCAACAAGGCTTTAGGCATAAAAAAAAACGCCTCTCACTCTCATCATCACCTAAGAGTGGTTGATCACAATCTTTTAGATCAATTTCAAGGAAACATGCTCATTATCATCACACTCGTCTCACAATTATGAGACTTTTGATTGTAAACAAGACTACTTTTTGTCGAAGTGTCAAAATGGCCTCTTACCGTGCCAAATCAGTTTGTGTGCAAGGCCCAAACAATGAATTTCCTGCAATGATTCAGATCTTTCTGACTTGCTACAACACTCAAAGATCACCATAATCTGCAATATACATCCACCCTCTTGCAATTTCCAAAAAGAGGCAAAAATCATAAATGCATGAAACTTACATTGGGTTTCATGCCAAGGTGCTCCACTGACTGCTCAAATCTCAACGAACATAGAACCAACATGTATGTCTCATCTTTCTGCAACTTTTGACTGTAAACTCGACCCTGTTATGAAAGGTGCAACTCTGCCTTGAAAAACATGCCAAGAAGACATGGGCTCAACCATAGCTCTCAAATTTTGTTGCTCATATCACAAAATGGACTTCATCATTGAATCCAGCTTGAAAAATCATGCAAACATGAGTAATTTCATACCATTCCATCACTGTCACTTCTGGACACTTTACCTCGATCTATGTGCCCTGCAGGTTGTATAATTTACACTTAATGCTTGCAAAATATCGAAATTTGTGCCACATGTTCCCGTGGCTATACCTTCCCCGAAGGATGGCGGAAACTAGTGATTAAATAATTTTCGGATGGCGGATTTTACAACATGCCACCCTTGGCACATTGGCAACGACTTCCGATTAGTATGGTGGAGGTCTCATGGTCAAACCTCGCAGGCCTCCACTTATGGTATATGTTGGTTATACATTTTAAATAAAATCATTGGTTATAACTCCCACCATTTAATATTCCGATTTCCAGTTTTTGGCCGTCAGCTGGTCCGACCGCAGAGTCTGGTGGTCATTTTTTTTTAATTTTGACTTTTCGGATCCTAGCCCTCATTGGGAATTTCTTGGTTTCCACATGGAAGCCCCTCATTAGGTCACGTGGCAACCACATCACCTCCAACTTGGATGCCACATAATGTATGGTTTGCTAACTATGCATCCGCGTCACCTACCACTGGGCCGCCACATCATCGTACGACCTGCCACATCACTTGTACAATCAACAATACATCAGCTCCTTCGTCAACACCATGTCACTCTTCCCCATCATCCACCGTACATCCTATTCAGCAGACACATCATCCACCATACTATCATGTCACCGACCCAATCAACATGCCACATCATTTTCGTATTTCCCAGTCACTCTGCCACATCATCCGTCGTACAACCACGTTAGCCTCTGTACTACCACATGGCATCCATATGGCTACCATGTGGCACATTTTTACTGGACCACATGGACCCCTGAAAGTGCCAAAAATACATGACACCAACATGTTGGCGTTATGTCGACGTCATCACTATGCAGATTTCACCAGATTTCTGTGTTTGTCGAAAATTTCAGATGACCATAAATTTTTCATCCGGAGTTCATTTGAGGTGTCGTTTGCGTCTTTGGAAATGTCTCGACGAGCTCTTCAACTTGATGCTAGTTTCTTTGAATTCTAATCAATTTTATTTTTTTTCCATTTTTTTTTACTGAAGAGGATCCACTTGGATCAAGCCTCCAACTGCATAGGCTCTTGCAAGGGATTATTGCTTGTTGTACGATGAATCTTGGGGTGAAGCTTCCAACATTTCCTGACCCAATGACCACTCATTTGGCAGTGAGTGCAATATTTGCGTGACTTCATGTCCTTCTTGCCTTCACTACAAGGAGCTTTCCTCTTCTAGTGCTTTGTAACACTCTTGTTGTCCCAAGATTTTCGAGGAGACTTTGATTTCCTCCGAAATCTCTTGCTAGATCTATCATTTTCAGAAAGTGACGTGCCATGATTTTTCTTAGATGGTGTTGATGATGATTTCAAATCTTTTCTTGAGGAATCATCTTCTTCTGCTACTTTTGAGCATTTTCCTTCACCATACCCCAATGCTACAAACCAAGGTCTTCCCACAACCTCTAGTAGTTGAATGATGCCTTGGACATTAATACCAAAAACGCCTCCTTTATACCGCATCTTCCTCAACAAATTCAAGCCAATTCCCTTGGCGTGCCTTTGAAAAACTCCAAAAGAAGCATCATCATTAATGAGGGAAGGAATTGAACATGGAGAATTCTTTACCTCCATTATTGTTTGTGATGCTTGGTCATATTCTTGAAGTTTGGCCAACTGCTCCTCCTAGTTGGATGAAGCTTTAGATGAGGCTTCTAGGAAACCACATTAGTTCCCTGGTGTCTAAAGAGCATATTCTATTATATGAAAATATGTGCAAGTATCAATATTTTCATAACAAGAACCATAACTGATATACCTGTCATGGCCACAAGTTTCTCTGGTCTTGGAGGGACTTTATGCTTCTCATGTAGTGGAAAATTCCCCAAATTTCTCCTCCATAGCTTGTAGCTACAGTTGTAGTTTTCTATTTTCCTCTTCTAATTCTCGTAGAAACCTCCTCAATTCAACATTCTCTGCTTGAATGGTCTGGTTGATTTCTTCAAGCTCATGAAGCCATTCTTGCTTCTTTTCCTTTCCCATGATTATATTCACAATATGCAAAACTGGTCACACCTTCTCTAATACCACTTGATCCAAGAATTTTTATGAGATCTTTCTCTACAAAAATCCTATGATGAGGATATTTTACTTACGCTTAATCGCATGTGAGCATGAGCAAACAATCATTAAGCATTATGAACGTGCACAACTTGTCATAATTATGTGCATATGTGTAATTAAATCTCTACTTAATCAAGCGAGAATGCAATCAAAACTCACACATATAATTTGACACCCATGTGCTAACGAAGTTCACCAAACTCTTCTGGATACATCTCTGAATCTACTTGGAATATGAATCGCTTTATTATCCTTCCTTTAGCCAGGGCTGAAACCTTCTCACAAAATGTGGCACATGCTCCATATCGAGATGAAACCCAAAGCAACCTTCTCATACACAAAGAGAACTTAAGGCACTCACATAAGTGACATTTCTTCAGACACCAGAAGAACTGCATTCCTCACAATGAAAATCTCTCTCTCTCTTTGTCTCTCTCTCCAAGGGGCCTAAAGGGAGCCTCCCCTAACAAAGCTTACATAAGGAATTTATATAGTTTCCCTCTCTCCATAATTCAATGAAACAAGATCTACAAATTTAGGATCTAAATAACAACTCAAGGACGAAAATGAGAAAGCATCTCAACCAACCTATGAGACCCTTAACTTCCCCTTGAGACTAAGAAACCACTTGTGATAAAATAAGGAAGAATCCCAAACCAACTCATGATACTCTCATCCTCTTCTTTAGAATGGAAAAACTAGTTTTGAGGTGGATTCTCACACAAAACTAATTTCCCCTTAAAACTAGGAAACAAATTTGTGAGGTGGGTTCTCACACAACTAGTTTCCCCTTTTTACAAATTAAATGAAAAATACATGAGTAATTCCACTTACTCCAAGTATAAATCATTTTTCCATATTGAATAAATAATTGCATGAGCTTCTCACACTCATTTAAAGTATTAATCATTTTTTTTAAGCATTAATCATTCCTTTTAAAATTTGTCACCTATCATCAACCAACATTTTAATGATCTTCTTCATGGTGTGCAAAGTATTGAATCCTTGTGTGGAGATCCTCCTAGATCACCCCAGGTCTTTAGCGCTCAAGAAGATTAGAGAGAAAAACCTATGATTGGAGATGGCCTAGGGGAGGTTGTGAGAGGAAATGAGAGGGGGATCGACGAGAAAGGAGATGCTTACAAGGAAGCAATCTATCCTGACAACTATATGATCAGGACTAGATCTGCGATGAGACCAAGTGTAGAGACCTTTTGAGTGTTTAATGTCAATAAGATAAAGGGAGTAGATAAGTCTTCTAATTTTTCCCAACATATATCCCTAACAATGGATCCCCCCTTTTTTCCCAGTGATGAATGGTGGTGTAAAATCCCTAACAAAAATAAAATTTTCCAATGGGCCAACATCAGAAAAATCTAGCAAAGCTTGCCAACATTCCTTCTTTTCCTGATATTGATTGGGCATATAGATATTTATCAAGAGAAATTTATTACATGTTGTGATTTGCACCAATTTGATAAAAATCCAGTGTTGAGTATCTTTTCTCTCCACCAATTGAAATTGTTGCGGGTTCCAAAGAGTACAGAGACCGCTTGAAGCCCCCCTTGAGATGATTACTAGTCATGTGTTATTTTTCCAAAAGAAGCCACTTTCTTGAAGGACTACCGTGTCCTTCATTTTTGTCTCCTAGAGAATGATGATTTGAGGTTTTTATGGTTTTACTAACTGCCTTACTGACTCTATCTTGTCTTTGTTCCCTAACCCTCGACAATTCCAGGAGACTATTTTCATTATTTACCAGAGTTTTTTTGTGCTCCCCCTTTTGGGGGCATGGTTCCACTTGGACCTCTATCTCCTTTCGCATCCTTCTTGAGGTTGCTTTATAGAGTGGATTGTAGTCCCAAATACTTCTCCTTTTCTTTTGTTTCTTCTCATTTGTAGTGGTTGTATTTCCTTCCTACCTTTTTTATCAAGATATTCAGACCTGAGTCTCTTCTCGACTCATCTTCTGATTCACCCTGAGAGTATTCCTCCAGAATGTCAGGGATTCTTGATTTGGGACAAGGTCCCAAGATGGTATTTGAAGGGATTTATTTTCCTAGAGACACCATGGTTTAAGATTTTATGGGTTGTTGGAGGATTTCCATCTCTTGACTCGGGGTTTCGACCTCCACTACTGGGTTGTCCCAAGTTTCCTCCAAGGTTTCCTTTGGATCTGATAGAGTTGTGAATCTCTTGTTGTTTGTACTTGAGGGGCCACCTCCTCCCTCACTAGATTTGGGGGGATGAGAGAAGGAGGGACCAAGGGTGTCCTGAGCAAGGGGTTTTTTTGGGGTCTGTTGGGATACCTTCTCACCCAATCCTTATTTTTATTTTGGGTCTGCCATTGTTCCTGCTCGTCAGTCTGAGGCTGACTCAGTTGGGTTTTTGGGAAGCTCTTCATGAAGTGTCTGTATTAATGGCATGCCTTGCACTTAAATGGGAGCTACTCATAGTCTACCTATTTTATGTAGGTCCAATCATCCAGAGTACGATGAACCGATTAAGGTAATCCCTTTTCTAGATCCACCTCCATGTAGATGCACACATAGGGTTGAAGGCCTTCTTCTGGTTCGACATAATCAATATATCTTCCTAGGGTATTTCTTATACTTTTGATGGTATCATCGGTCCAACAATGGAAGGGGAGGAATGGGTGATAGAACCAGACTGGAACTGTTGATGGTATGCCATTCTTAGTACTCAAATATGGAGTCTAGCAGTTGAGATAGAACCAGACTGGAACTGTTGATGGTATGCYATTCTTAGTACTCAAGTCTGAAAAWRWTTTCACCATTATTTGAGACCTATTCCATTGAATTCATCTCTTCACCCTTATCACATTCATACATATCATTTTTAAGCAAACAATTTTGACCCCACCCACCCCATTTTGGTTCCCTCGTCATCATGGCCCATACYCGTAGCCAATACTRGGAAKMTCGCTTCAATACCTTGCAATCTAATTTCACCGAGACCCAACAAGAAGTGAAACAACTYAGTGTCAATGTTGTCGCCATCAATACAACCATGCAGTCCTCRATGGAGGAAATCAAACAAGACCTGACTACCCAGCTTGAATCTGTCATTTYGATGCTCTGCATCAAGMTRCATATCCCTACAGATAACCCTTTATCTGACCCACCTCCACATATTGAAGCTGAAAATTCCACTCATTCCCATAACTTTCAGCACCATCACTTTCAACGTGACCTACGCCTTCCGCGGGTGGATGTGACCAAATTTGATGGCTCATATCCCACTAGTTGGGTAGCCCAAATGGAACATTATTTATCTTTATAAGACATTACATAGGAATTGGCCAAAATCTGGTATGGTGTTCTCCATCTAGATCAAGAACGTTGGCAATGGTGGCAATGGAGAAAAACTTCCTGTCAAGGGTATATTGCTTGGACACACTTTGTGGCAGAGATTTATGAACGCTTTGACACTGACACCAACCATTTTGGTCATTTGACAAAGTTGAAACAATCAGGCACAATAGAAGACTTTATAGTTGCTTTTGAGTGCCTGGATTTTGGGACAGAGGGCATGTTTGATGCCTTTTTCTGAGAGTGTTTTATCAGTGGCCTCAAGGATGAGATTTGGGCCCATGTCCTCATGGCTCGGCCTCAGATTTGGGTGGAGGCTACTAAAAGAGATAAAGAAGCACAACAGGTTGTATCTTCTCAAAACTGGAAACCCTCCTTTATCCCTTGCACTAAACTAGTAAATCCCACTACTCCCTCTGCTCCACTAAAGATCCAAAAATTGACCAGGGTTGAAATGGATGAATGACAACTCAAAGGCCTTTGTTATAATTGTGATGACAAATATTTCTTGGGCCACAAGTGTAAGGAACAAAATATTTTTATGGCCATCTCGGAGGATATTTTGGAAGAGGATGTTGAAACTCCCCTTGTGTTTGAGTCACCTGAAACCACTGACATAACCCCTCCCTCAGAACCTCTTGAAGTAGAACCGGTCATTTCCCTAAATGCTCTCATTAGCTTCTCTACTCCCCAAACCCTCAAGCTAATCAGTTGCATCAAGCATATGAAGGTCATCATTCTGGTTGATAGTGGAAGCACACATAATTTTATTCATCACCGCATTGCCCAAGAAACTCATTGCTACATCCATGCAGTCAATAATTTCCAAATCATGATTGCCAATGGTGGCTCCATGAAATGTGGAGGGCATTGTGAAAATGTGCGTCTCCAAATTGGTGACTACCTCTTGAAATCTCATATGTTTTCTATCGACATGGGCAGTTGTGACATTGTGTTGGGTGAAGACTGGCTAAAGACTTTGGGTCCCATTCTCATGGATTTTAAGGAATTAACCATGCAATTCGACCAGGAGGTCCAACAATATAAGTTCCAAGGCATCACCGTCAGTTCACCTGAGATCATTAGTTCCCATCGCATGGAAAAGCTATTAAAAAAAGGTCATTCTGGTGTTATTTCCCAACTCCATGCCATACAAGCAACAGAGACACCCTTGGTGTCGCAAGACCTCCAATCCATCCTTTATAAACATCAAGTGGTCTTTTCCACTCCCCAGGGAATCCCTCCTTCCCATGGTGTTCATGATCATTCCATTCCCCTTGTACCAGGAAGCCTTCCTCCCAATATCCGTCTGTATCGTTACCCCTTTTCCCAAAAAAATGAAATTGAGAAAATGGTCTAGGAACTCCTTAACGCGGGAATTATCCGCCCTAGTACGAGCCCTTACTCTTCTCCTATGGTCATGGTCCTAAAGAAAGAAGGTTCTTGGTGAATTTGTCCTGACTTTTGTGCCCTCAACAAACTTACCATTAAAGACGAATTTCACATTCCTATCATTGATGACCTCTTGGATGAATTGAGTGGCGCCCAGTTCTTTACTAAACTTGATATTCATTATGGCTACCACCGGATACGTATGAAAGAGGCAGACATTCCCAAAACTTCCTTTAGAACTCATGAGGGCCACTATGAGTTTTTGGTCATTCCCTTTGGCTTGTGTAATTCCCCCTCCACCTTCCAAAGCCTCATGAATCATGTCTTCCATCCTTTTCTCCATAATTTTGTCTTAGTTTTCTTTGATGATATCCTCATCTATAGAAAAACCTGGACAGACCATCTTGCTCATGTGGATCGAGTTCTCCATCTACTCTCTCAGCACCAACTTTTTTCTGAAACAGTCTAAATGTGCTTTTGGCACCTCAGAAGTCGAGTACTTGGGTCATCTAGTTGGCAAGGATGACGTCAGGGTGGATCCTAAAAAGATTGAAGCTATGCAAGACTGGCCTCACCCAAAGACTCTCAAAATATTTCATGGATTTCTGGGCTTAACAGATTATTATCGCATGTTTGTTAAGAATTATGGAAAGATTGCAGCACCTCTCACTGCACTCCTAAAAAATAACTCTTTCACTTGGACTCCAGCAACTGCTCAAGATTTTCAAACCTTGAATATGGCCATGTGCAACACTCCAGTCCTGACCCTTCCTGATTTTACAAAGACCTTTGTCTTGGAATGTGATGCTCTAGGGAAAGGAATCGGTGTTTTCCTTATGCAAGAGGGTCAGCCTTTGGCCTTTACCAACAAGCAACTGTCTGAAAGAAATCTGGGTAAATCAATCTATGAAAAGGAAATGTTGGCTATTTTGCATGCTGTTGATATGTGGCGCCCTTATCTATTGGGGAAACGCTTCCAAATTAAGACAGACCATCAAAGCCTCAAGTATTTTCTAGAACAACGCATTTCCTCCCCGGAGCAACAAAATGGGTGACTAAGCTCTTTGGATATGATTATGATATCATTTACAAGAAGGGAAAAGACAATGTGGTTGTGGATGCACTTTCTCGAAAATATGAAGATGACAGATCCCTTTTTTCTCTTTCCTTCATTGTACCAGATTGGCTCCAAGCCATTCTCCAGGAATGGCTACACAATCCCAAAAGTTTGCATATGATCCAACAATTGCAGTCCAATGCTCCAGCTTCCCTAGGTTACTCTTGACTCCATTGTGAGCTTTGATACAAAGTTCGTTTGTATTTAAGTAAACAATCGAAACTTAAATCGACGGTACTTTCTGAGCTTCATGCTACACCCACTACTGGGCACTTCGGGTTTACCAAAACCTATGAGAGGGTCAAATGTTCTTTTTTCTAGGATGGTATGAAACAAGACATTCATAATTTTGTCGTTGAATGTGATGTGTGTCAACGCAACAAGGGCGAAACAATCAAATCTCCGGGCACACTACAACTGCTTCCGATTCCACCTGCTATTTGGAGGGATATCTCTATGGATTTTATTACAGGCTTACTCAAATCGATAAATAAATCAGTCATCATGGTTGTTGTTGATCGCCTTTCCAAGTATGCTCATTTATGTGCTCTTCCACACCCATTTACATCATCCAAGGTGGCTCAACTTTTCATGGATCAGGTCTTCAAGCTTCATGGCATGCCACATTCTATTGTTTCTGATCGCGACCCAACTTTCACCAGCAATTTTTGGCAAGAACTGTTCAATCTACAAGGCACCCGATTGCATCTCAGCACAGCTTATCATCCCCAGACTAATGGTCAAATGAAAGTTGTCAACAAGTGTTTGGAAACATATTTGAGGTGTTTTTCCTCAGAAAAGAAAAATTAGTGGGCTCAATGGTTACCCCTAGCTGAATGGTGGTATAACACTTCATACCATACAACTACACACAAGACTCCTTTTGAAGCAGTATATGGACAAAATCCACCTTCAGTTCTCCCATACTTACCTGGTGTCTCAAAGGTCCAGGCGATTGACCAAATGCTTACAGTTTGAGAGGCTATTCTCTGCACCCTCAAAGATAATTTGGTCATGGCACATAATCACATGAAACAACAAGCATATCAAGGTCACTCTGAACATCAATTTGCAGAAGGGGATCAAGTGTTTCTTCAACTGCAAACTTACAAGAAAAAATCTCTCAAGGCCAAGCATTGTCAGAAGCTAGTGCCCAAATTTTATGGTCCTTACACCATTCTCAAGCATGTGGGACAGGTGGCCTATCACTTAGATTTGCCCAGTCATTCTAAGCTACATCATGTTTTTCATGTTTCATGCTTAAAGAAGGTGATTGGAACTAAGTGCCAAATTCAAACCAACCTTCCCAAGTTAGACGAAGAAGGATCCATTTGGCTACAGCCACAAGCAGTTTTGTACCAGCATGAGCGTCACCTGCGTCAGAGAACCATCAAGGAAGTGTTAGTCCAATGGAAAGATACAACTCCAACAGATGCCACTTGGGAACCAACTACCATTCTGCAACAATTTCCACATCTCAAGCCTTGAGGACAAGGTTGTTTTTAAGGGGGAGGACATGTTAGGGTCCCAACCCGCACATATGTAGAACAATATATTCGGATGTAATAAAGGTCAAAATTAATAAGACCTTGCAATAAAATAGAATAAGTCGAATGTAAGACGACCTAATAGAAGCTTCCCCTTCCAGAAGGATCTTCCTCTAGATGCTTCTTTTGATAGACATATTTAGTATAAATAGGAG
>ML783219.1:356989-367879 GCA_009831015.1 Picea engelmannii | reverse complement strand
ACCAATTCCGGACCCCCCCCCTCCATTAAAGGAAGAACGGAGGGGGGGGGTCCGGAATTCAATGTGGATCGTCGATCCAAGCGCTCCGCTTAGAGTCGTTCAGATATACGCCTGCGTTATAACCAATTCCGGACCCCCCCCCCCTCCGTTAAAGGGAGAATGGAGGGGGGGTCTGGAATCCAATGTGAGTCGTGGATTTGCATGCTCTGTTCTAGATCGTCCAGATCTGTGCAAATATTATCGCCGATTCCGGACCCCCCCCCGCCCCCCTCCGTTAAAGGAAGAACGAGCGGGGGGGTCTAGAATGCTATATGAACCGTTGATCCAAGTGTTGTGATCTGGACCATTGAAAGGTGAACGAAGCATAGGTCGAGAGCGACAAATGTCATGTGTAGGAAAAACTTAGGATTAGCGTTTTCTTATGGGTTTTTTCAATTTTGTCTTAGACACCACCAAGGGGACATCACTTAGTCTATTCTTAGGTAACAGAGACTTGATATGGCATTTTCTTCAGGTGGGTTTTATTTGGGGAAGGCAAGAAAAGAAATAAATCTACATTCTAACCTACTTTCACAAGGTAACTAACCCAGATTAAACTGTTGGGTTAAAATATTATTCTTCCTAGAGGATATCTGACCAGGATTAGATGGTCTGATCAGATGAATTCACTAATTCTAAACTAGGTGCTATCTGACCAGGATTAGATGGTCTGATCAGATGTATTCACTAACCTATCAACATTGAAAATTTAAAATAACTTGATCATGCTTGAACGGTATGACCAAGTCACTGTTATTGCATGGGGCTTTTTGTTCCAATTCTTTTTGCCCTCTTTTATTTTCTTTTCTTTTTCTTTTTACAAATTATTTGAAGAATGAAATATCATTTGTCCACCAAATCACCAGATACAGATAATATCCAAGTCATCAACTGATTCCCATAATTTATGGGGTGATAACAGCGGCTCCACCTGGGGAAGGTACTTTCCCTGTTAAGTGCCAAGAATCCATTTTCCCGTTACTCTGAACAAATCTGTCTAGAAACCTTAGTTGGTTTTATTCTCAAGCAAACTCCGAAAAACCATGATCAGTAGCTTAGGGCCTTCTCTTCGGGCTTCAACAAACTAACCAATGTTCTTCACTCAGGAAATTTCAAATAAAGACTGAAAAAAATAAATTTGGTATGTACAATGGAGAGTGAGTTCCTCGAATACCTTACTGAGGTGGGGTGTAATGTTTCAGCATTCTGCCATTCACAGGTGCTCCTGGCAGATCTGACCCATCGACATTATTTGGCAAAAAGGCATTGTTTCCTCTGAAAGCTTGGATCATGTAGGGTCTTGTCCATAGATGATCAAATTTCCCATGCTTTCCCTTATCTTCGTTCCTGGCATCCCATCTCAACACCAGGTCTCCTAGCTCAAAATCATCCTGCTTGGTTCGTTTGTCAAAGATTTTCTTGATGTTCTCTTGGATGACCTGTGTTTTGTTGAAAACATCTTCTCGGGTCTGTTGTGAATGAATCATCTGATTAATTCATCTCTGGGAGTCATTTGGCTCAGCTTGCATTTCTTGAAGTAACTTCATGACAGGGACTCCCAAAGAGGTTGGGAAAACAACCTCAGTACCATAGACCAGCTGGTATGGTGACATACCAATGGATCTTTTGGTGGTCAACCTATCTGCCCATAAAGCAAATACCAGCTTATCATGCCATGATTTTTTATTCTCCTGCAATGTTTTCTTGATGATATTCACCAAAGTCTTGTTTGAGGATTCCGCCAACCCATTCCCCTAAGGGTAGTAGGCTGTGGAATGCCCCAAGCCAATGTGGTAACGACTGCAGAAGTCAATGAGTTTCTTCGACCGAAAGGCTGCTGCATTTTCAGTAATGATCTTTCTAGGACAACCAAAACGAGATAAAATATTATTTTCAAGAAATTTAATAATAACAGCGTCAGTGGCTTGCCTACTTGGTACAGCCTCGATCCATTTGGTAAAATAATCAGTGGCCGTAAGAATCCACCTATGTTGGCCCGAAGATGGAGGGTGTATTTCTCCAATGAAGTCAAGTCCCCATTGTTGGAAATGAGCCTCAACTGAAATTGGTTTAAGAGGTAGAGGAAGGAGTTTCCTTTTACCCTCAAACAGTTGGCACTGATGACAGGCTGTTACTTTCTGATGTACATCTGCAAACAGGGTGGGCCAGTAAAAACCAGCTTTGAGTATTTTGTTGGCTGTAACTTTCCAGTTTAAATGTCCACCGCATTCACCTGCATGAAACTCCTGCAACACTTTGTCAGCTTCATCTTTGAGTAAACAATTTAAAAAAATACCTGCAGGGTCTTTCCAATACAAATTTCCTTCTAGAATACAGAATTTCAAAGCTTTCAACTTTAAAAATATAGCTTTAGTTTTAGTTAAACCAGGGGGAGCTTGTAAATTTTGTAACATAAAAATAAGGTCTGCCTACCATGGAGAGTTGAGAAAAACCTCTTTAACGTTTGGATTCACCATATCGCCCTGTTCATCTGCCACATCTAGGAAATTAATGTCAAGAGCCTGAAAGTTAGATTCAGCCATCAGTTTAGCAAGGCCTTGGCCTTTGATCAGTTTGGTGGGCTTAATTTCTATGTCATATTCTAGAATAACGGCAATCCATTTTCCCCTTCTCCCATCAGGGTTGTCTTGTGTCAAGATATCTTTCACTACCGCGCTGGGAACATATGCTATGACGTGTGAATGGAGAACATAAACCCTGAAGTCCTTTATAGCCTTTACCAAAGCAAAAGCCTGCTTCTCCATAATATTGTAGTTCAGGGCAGCATCTCTTAGAGCTTTGCTGAAGAAAGCTATGGGTTGTTCATATCCTTCACTGTTCTTCTGCAGTAATACAGCTGCTATAGTATTTTCTGAGGCGAAAGAGAAAAGGTAGAAATCTTTAGTGAAATCCGGACTAATCAAAACTGGGGCTTCTGTGAGCGCCCGTTTGACCTGTTCGAAGGATTGCCTGGACTCAGGATCCCATTTTATTTTGGTGTCCTTTTTTAGCATGTTCGTAATGCTTTGGAGGAGCTCAGCTAGATTAGGAATGAATCTTCGAAGAAAGTTAATTTTCCCTATAAAAGACTATAGTTCTTTGAGGTTTCTTGGGTGTTCTACCTTTAGTATGGCCTCAATTCTACTGGGGTCGATTCTGATTCCCTATTTAGAGATGATATGTCCCAACAGCTTACCCTCTTCTAACCCAAAAAGACACTTCTTGGGATTTAGTGAAATCCCGAACCTTCTACACTTTTCGAAAACTCGTCTAAGGTGTCGCAGGTGTTCATCATCAAATTGGGAAAACACGGTCACATCATCTAAGTAAACGACAATAAACTTACCTGACTCTTCTATGAAGGCGATATCCATTTCCCTCTGGAAAGTTGCTCCTATGTTCATCAGACCAAAAGGCATCTTCACATACATGAAAGTGCCCCATGGGGTGGTGAAAGCGGTTTTTTCCTGATCGTCTGGGTGAACTAGAACCTGGTTGTAGCTTGAGAAACCATCTAACAGAGAAATTCGACTGGACCCGACCACTCTTTGCAGGAGGTGATCCATTTTAGGCAAGGGGTAATTATCCTTCAGGGATGCTTTGTTCAAATTTCGGAAATCTATACAGAGTTGGATTTCCCCAGTTTTCTTGTGTGTAGGGACTAAATTAGAAACCCACTTAGAGAAACGTAGTGGGACTATGATCTTGGCATCACACATTTTCTTAATCTCCTTTTCTATCAAGGGAAGCAACTTGGGATTTATCCTCCTAAGTTTCCGCCTAAACGGTTTCTGGTCTTCCTTTATGGGAATCCTGTGCTGTATAATGCTGGTGTCATAGGCTTTCAAATCTTCATAGCTCCAGGCAAAAACGTCTGAATATTCTTTGAATAGCTCAATGTACTTACGCTTTTGTTCTGGGGGTAAAGATTTGGACAATTTGACCATCCTAGGTTTCTGTTCGGTTCCTATATTGCAGTCTTCTACCTCTTGCCCATGGGCTTCTATTTTTGGTTTCTTAGCTACATCATCATTGTCAAACAAATCTTCTAAAGGGACAAGCCCTCTAGGTAAAACATTGCTTTTCAATTGTAGAACATCGGCATCTATTTCGTCATCTCTTGACTTTCCTGAATCTACTGTAACTACCGTATTCACATTATTCACACTATCTATTTCAAATTCAGAATTATTTTCATTCTCATTTTCATTTTCTACATCTATGTTTGTACATTCAAAATTGTTCTTGCATTGCAGAAAGTCCTCTATCTGATCGTCATTTACAAACACTTGCCAGTACCTGATATTATCGGGCACTGTCGGTCTGCATTTTACTTCAACAATGTATGAGCGAGTTTGGCAGAAAGGAATCTTACAGGAATCAACTGACGTAGCTAATCCGTCAGCCAGGATGTTCTGTCCCCTTAGCATTGCCTGCAAGTCCACCTCAATAAAACACTTCAAAGCATCGAGGGTAGCATTCCTGTAGGCTCTGAGGCGCGGGTGTTTAGCAGCATATTCCCCTTTAATTTGTTTAATTATTAATTCAGAGTCACCCCTTACCATTATTTGCTTAGCACCAACTTTTTTCAACAGCTTCAGACCGAGCATAAGAGCTTCATACTCGGCGACGTTGTTAGTGCAGTGGAAATTCAACTTATAGGAGTGATTTTCCGAATACCTTCTTTGATGATTATGCAACCAGACTCCTACTCCTTATCCTTCTTTACTCACAGCCCCGTCGAAATCCATACTCCAGAAATCAACGGGGAAATCTTCTGTGATTTCATTTTCCATATTTGCTGCCTCACCGCTTTCTGGACCTTTATCTTGACTGGCTACATCTTCCACCAGCTGAATATCAGGTTCTTCAGTATCACCGTCATTGTACAAGATGAACGAATCTAAATCGGAATGAGCGGAGTAAAGGGGTAATTGTGTGGTTTCTCTTGACTGCTGACCATATACTTCATTAGTGTTTCTCTGTATAACCTCCTTTGTTGTCCGAACACAGGTATAGTGGCGTAAGACATATCCAGCTGCAGGGTTCCTTTCAGCTTAGCTCCCCAGGATTGGGATAACAACATACCATATTTTGGCGGGATATCTGCAACCACCACATCCATCACCATGCTCTTCGAAGGGATCTGAACCAGGGAGATGCACAAATCTTTAATCAAACCAATACATTTGACTTTGCTGGAGTCAAACGAATGCAGATCCTTGTAAGGCCTAGTAACCTCCAATCCCAGTTTTTCCATTACTGCTTTATGCATCAGATTATGTGAGGCACCCAAATCTAGCATGGCATTATGCAATATCAAATCATGTATGTTCAAACTGATGTAAAAGGGAGCCACATCACCGGTATCATCTTGACCATCTACTTCAGGTCCGAAAAGGAGTTCGGGATGATCGTCAGTAAGGTTCACAGTGTCTGAATGTGTCACTGATCCAATAGTCAAATCCTTGGTGCCTATGTCAGGTTCAATGGATAACGCTTTTAGTACTTGTGAATGATAACCGCTTCTACTTATCAACTCAGTAAGTGGGATAGGAATTTTAATCTTGGCCAATTCTACCTCCAGGCTGAAAGGCACAGGAGTTCGGGTCTGATTCGCTGATTCAGATGGGTCTACCATATTCTTCCGCTCCGAAGTACTATGTGGATTAACAGGTGCGACTTCGGGCTGTGCTGGTCTTTTCAGTATGGTGATGTTTTTCTTCACCGGAGCGTCAGCTTTATTCTTCTCAGGGACCTTATCAGGAGTCTTTTCGGTAGAAGATTCGGGGGTTTTCTTGGATTCGACTGTTTTCTGTGTTTCGATCGCATTCTTGGGTGGGGCCTCTACTGTCTTCCTGCTGCGCAGATCATAATGCCTGTGTCCCTTCAGAATAGCATTCTCAAGGACCTATAGTGCCTCATCTCCAGTTTCCTCACTTACCTTTGTTTGATTCAGCAGAAAAAGTTCCTCCTCTTCTCGAGTGAGGAAAATGGCCTTATTATCGTGAAGGACCATAAGGTTAATGTGAGTGTCCTCCAAATCTTCAATCACGTCTCCCCCTTCATCAGCATAGTTTTCCTGTAGAGGAGGTCTGATCAGCTGATCGGGGCCTCTCTGTTCCCTTTGATCTCTAGGATCTCTTTGTCTGATCTGAGGAGGATTTCTCCTGAAATTGGGGTTCTGAATCTGAGGAGGCGGTGCGTCGTCTCTCGGAGGATTTCTGTCTGAAATTCTCGATCTTTCTAACAATAACGCCAATGATCTGACTACGATATCTAATTTGGAATCATTTTTAGACGTGGAAGGTTCTTCCTTGATCGCGACTCTCCGTTCCATCCGTTGACGTGCCCGTTTTGCCAACAATATGGCCTCCACACTGATAGCACTCTTTTGCATATCTTCGAGGGTGGCAACATTTCTTTCTCTTAATTGGTAAGATGTGTCAGCATCGAATCCATCCGGGAATTTAATTAACGCCAAACCTTGGGGAGGTTTAATTTCAGTGGGGATTGCATTATACAAATTGTTAAAATGGGTGCAATAATCTTGTACCGTCTCACCTTGGTTTCTTTTTATATTCTCGTATTCTGACAGTATCTGGAGAGGGTTTTTCTTTACCTCCCATCTGTCAAGAAAACTTCTCTGGAACGCGACGAGGTCAGGGATTGATGCGGCAGGTAAGGCTTTGAACCATTTTTTGACGTCTCCTGTCAGACTCTGGGCGAACAGTCTCATTTGAACGTCAACTTCGTCAACTTCTTGCAAATCCAAGTAGTTGTTCATTTTATCCACATGTTGTTGCACGTTCAAAGTTTCGGTTGTGTCAAACTGTGGAAGTCTGGTCTGGAAGTCTTGAGGCATGGCATGTAGTGGTGCGGCTAACACCAAAGGGGTGTATCGAGCGGCCATGACGGGCGGAGGAGGTGAGACGACGACCTGGATGGTTGGAGAGGTGGTGACGGAAGACGAAGTCGATGAGGGATTAGACGGCACCGAGGTAATGATTTGTAGTTTATTCGCGGGAGACAGGACTTCGGGGGTTCGAGGTTGCAACACAGTTGGGTCGAAGACGAGCTTAGACGCAAAGGTTGCGGACCGTGTTCTAACCATATTTCGTGGCGGAAAAAGATCGAGACCAAGGTTTTGAGGGATGTCTGGTCCTCCAGAAAAAGAAAGGGACCTATGAGGGAGAGTTTGACTCACTGAAATGGTAGTTAGGGTCTTTCGTCTCAGCAACTGTTCGGGATTGTCTATTGCGGTGGAGGGTTCTGGGTCGGGATGAGATCGCGTGTGAAATTTCTTGGGAGCCAGAACTCTTTTTGGTTTTTGTATATATATATTTTTTATGTTTAGTTCCTGGTGAAGGAAACTAGGGGCGATTTCTACGTTGACGTCGTCTAGCTTCCAATTGTTCCTGAGTATCTATGTCTTGTTCAATGGCTTCCCATGAACGTTCGAGTTCTTCCCGGTTATTGGCGGTTTGGAGGATTATGGAAAAAAGGTTTGACGCAATATGCATTTGATTCGCTAGTCCGGGATTGATATTAGGTTGTACTGCTGCAGGGATAGTCATAGAGGAACATTAAAAGGGGGGAAAAGCTTTAAAGGGAGATTCTGAAAATAATATGTACAGAGTTAACCAACCTCTAATCATTACTTTCTTCTCAGAGTCAAACTTTCTTTAGGGGAAGAAAAGTGAGGTATTCGGTTTTAGTTCCTCCCCAGTGGAGTCGCCATTTATGTTAGCACTTGGTAAATTTCCTAGAGGTTGAAAAAGAAGAAATCTACAAAGGTAACCTTAACCAACCGCTTTTAAAGCTGGAATCTAGACCTTCCATCTTCAGAGAGGGATCTCTCTATAAGATTTAGCTTTGTTTTTAATTTCAGATATTAGGCTAGGTATAAAGACTGTTGGTTTTGTTGTAAAAAGAGTTTTTTGAGATTGGTTGAGACAAACTACACATCCATTGGGCTATTGGGTCTGTACTTGATCAAATCTGAGATACAACCAGAAACGCCAAAGAAAACCTTCACAAGGTGAGGTAACACCCTCACTGGATCTTTAGTAATTAAAATGATGGATAGAGGAAAATACGAGAAAAATAACTTCAATTAACAAGAAGTTAAGAATTTCTTAATCGAAGGTATTAGAAGATAAACATTTAAATCCCTAGAATCGGAAACAGGGTATCAAAGATAAATCCTGCAACGTAACGCTATTCATAAAGATTAGGTTCAGCTAACAGAATGAATACGGAGAAAAAGAAACATTTAACTAAGAAAATCACATCACCAGTGAAAATGCACAAGAATCCTGTAAAGTGCCTCTTCTTTATTAATGGTAGATCTCTTCAAAAATAGTACAGTTTGATAGCGATAGGGAATGCTAATCAACAACCCTCAATACTTCGAGAGTTGAAGTATTTATAATTCCAATTACAAACATTTCTTTCATAACTGATCAGGACGTGCTCATACTATTTTTAGACTAACTAGCTTAACCAATCAAAACTGTTTTGATGACTCAATACAACTGTATGCTGATTTTCAGGCGTAGGCCGTTGGCGAGGTGCTTCCGCAACCTCTTCTGACAGGACAAGTGACTGGGTGCGACAACTCATCAGCTAATCTAGTAGATCGCACAACTCTTCCCATCTGATATGACCTGACACTATGACTTTAAGCAACCTGCAATATACTTCATCCATGTCTGTATATTTAGCAAATGTAGGCTTGATGATAAATATGTGTTTAATCTCATGTTGAATACCAATATCCAACTGGAGGGCCTCCATGAATGCTCTTCCTGAGATGCTTCCCTGTATACCTGCAAACTTAGAATTGTCCTTAGACACTTCAGTCAACCTTTTCTTGTAATCAGGGAGTGCCATTAATTTGTCGTTAATAACCTTCAGACCAGGCAGACCCTTCTTTTGAAGAGCATCTATCTTGTTGAAAAACTTCTGCACTCCCGGATCCATGACTTGAATCTTTTCCTCGAGCTGAAGCATGAGACCTCTTTTGGTTAGAACCCATTTTACCTCCAATATAGTTTCTGTCCTGTCTTCAATCTTCAATTCTTCGAGTTCCTCCCTGGTCTTGGAATTTAGGAACCTTATGATTTCATTTTCTTGTGTTGGCATGTCTCCCAGCTCAATTCTGATTTTCTCCACAGCCAATTTGCTCCTCTCGAGCAACTCATTTTGTTCAAACATGATTTGAACCATTGGCCAGATTGCGTTCATGGACTTGGAAATATCAGTCCACACAAGCTCTTTGACCTCGGCCAAGGTCTTCCCTGCCATTGTCTGCTTGTGGAGTTGCTGTAACTCCTTCTTAATTTTCTCATTCACCTGTTTCTCTTTGGCTAGACTTGTCTGGAAAGAATTCTTTAGCTCTTGGAGATTTTCCACTTCTTTCTTGAGCCTACTGATTTCAGACTCTTGCAAATTCATCCTCTCCATAGACTTGGCCAGGTCTGTTGTTCCTTCTGGTAGTTGCATTGTTGTTGTAGATGGAATAGCTGTTACTGTTGTTGTGCTCAATCCCGCAATTGGGATAGCACTTAATGGGATGCCTTCCATTGTCTGTTTCTGCTCTTTCTCTTTTAGCAGTCTTTCCATCTCAGCCTCCATCTCCTTTAGCTGAGCATTCTGCTCCATGAGTAATTTTAACATCTCGTCCCTTTCCCCTTCCTTTTCGGCTATCTCCTTTGTCTGTGGGTCCTCTGTTGGAGGGAGATTTAGCTACTTCCTTAAGGACGCGATGTCAGCATTTTTATTTTTGATCATTTCTTCGGCAGCCTTGACGTTCGCAGGGTCGTAGCCGATCTTGAGGACGAGCTCCTCCAACGTCTTGATTTTGTTGTCTTTCGTGAAAGATGACATTTTCTCCAGCTTCAGTTGGGTCTGGGCATTTGAGGGCAAACTCGGGGAAATTATGAACCTGGGGGAAGAGATACAGGGGCAAATTGGACTCCCAGAGTCCAATTTCGTCGCTCTGGTCCAGGATAATCTCCCGGAGCCACGAATGGAGATCAGAAAAGTTGAAACTGCATATAGTATCGGCTATCAAACGATCTTTATCGACCAGGGGGATTTTATCCAGGTCAACCGGAGGAGGAAGGAAAGGATTCTCTTCCTCTTCAGCTTGCTTTGTCTTAGACACCATTTTGGCAACTGTACCTGCAAATAAACACTACGTTATTGGGGTCAACTGGACTGTAGGTGAAGGCAATGCGAAAGCAACAGAGGAATAAGAGGTTTCTAGCGCGATGGAGGAATAACGAATGCAAAGGGAAAACGACAGTTTTATTCAAAATTGGGGTCGGTTTGGCGCGAGAGATACGGTCAGCATGACAACGGGCATATTATCCAGTTATTAATGGACAACAGGCCACTTGGGGTGATATGATAGGTGACGGTGACCAAAGTATACGGACGACTGACGTGGAGGTTTGTGATTGGGGGTAAAAATCACCGAAGGAGGCTGTCCATGAATGAAGGGAGTTATGGTACTGACAACGTGGACTGAAAGCAGTTATGGGATGGGACTTCGACCTGGGAGCAAGTGGGACAAGTGGACTTAGTGGAGGGTGACGTCCAGGGGCGACAGGGTGTCAGACATCATGTGGAGGATGGGACCTATGGACCAATAGAACAATGACACAAGTACCAGGGGGGGGGGGGCGCCGTAAGGAATATTCATTCCGGACTCCCCCCCCCCTTTGATTAAAAGCAGAACACCAAGGGGGGTCCAGAATCCATCGTGATCCGTTGATCTGCGCGTCGGATTTCTGACCGCTAATCTTAGCTCACTCTTTAATACCAATTCCGGACCCCCCCCCT
>ML783219.1:333186-351921 GCA_009831015.1 Picea engelmannii | reverse complement strand
GCATAACTTCAACCCGAGTTACGTTTGACATCCCTTTCCAATGATATAAATGAATTAAAGGCGTGTACTCAACTATAGACTCTTGTGGAAAATATATGGAATTAGTGCAAGGTTTCCCACTTGTGGTAATATACTAGTTTGATCTGTAAAGTTTAGTTATACTAATAACATTATATAATTGTTTTTCATGTGAGTTTTGTGCCCACGGTGCATGATTGGAGCAAGAGTCTCTATGGTCAATGTTTAAAATAGATAATTTCTCCCAAGGCTTAGTTAATTTAAGCTTCAAGAAGTTCACATGTTAGATTGAACCTATGTTATTCATAAAATAGATCTACCTGCATTGAAGAGGAAGAACTTTAGAAGGAATTTTAAATGTTGCATCTCAAGATGAGGATGCTCATCATGAACATTCTTTCTTCATGGAAAAATTTTATGGTGATTCGGTTGGATACTCTCTCCTACTCAATAATTTATACAATTTATGGGGAAACTAAACAATCATGAAGTTTTTATAAAATAGAGTGGAGTTGGATATATTTCCTTGTACAGACAGAACTGAATTTCAGGAAAATGTTTTTAAGATTTAACCTGGAATGGATGTGATTAGTTTTTGTGCATTCATGTTTAAAGAGAGTTCAAAGGCACTAGATCAATGAATTTGAAAAGGAAAATGATTATACTTTTGTTGGTGGCAGGATAAATGTTCATAGTTCAAATACTTAAGTGGTTATTCCAAAATGATATGCTTTCCTTCTTTGTTTGTTAATTCATACGATTTAACAGTAAAATCTAATCTCTTTGAAAAGTCGTCAAGAAATGAGAAAATCTTGAAACCAAGAAAAATGAGGAAGACCTTAAACCTTCTTTGTATGTGCAGATAAGTTGTCACACTTCCCTAACGAGATTGCAAGGGAGGAGAAGACGTAGGTCTTCTCCATCCAAATCAACTGCTCGTTGAAGACCTTCGTCAAAGTCCTGGTGAGTTTTGTACTCGTCGATTTTGTCGATCCTTTGGGCCTGCTTGGTCAAAATTCATGCACTGCGGTATTATGTGGGTTCAAAGTGCCTTCAATGGCTAAGTCTCCATCGTGGGATTTGGTTGTTGGAATTTTATCTTAATGGATTCAATCTCTAGACATAGCTTGAGTTCTTTCTTTCTTCAAACAAACATGAGTGATATGTTCTATGCCAGATGGTGGTGATGGCTATGTCGTTCTGACAAGTGGCTATTAGAAGATACGT
The DNA here is from genome assembly GCA_009831015.1 of Picea engelmannii. Lineage (NCBI taxonomy): Eukaryota > Viridiplantae > Streptophyta > Pinopsida > Pinales > Pinaceae > Picea > Picea engelmannii. The sequence continues at coordinate 350,676 of ML783219.1, read as the reverse complement.
GGAAGTTTTCTTTCCTTGGGACCTACCTCTTAATAGTACCCCATATGAAGATACGTGTGTAAGCCCTCGACCTGTAATGTGGATGTGTTAGGTGCAATCTGTCTGATAAATTACTCCAGAAGTCAAATAAAAAATTAATATAATAATTTTTGTAATAGTTTGTTCACACAGAACCTCATTATTCTCATAATACTATGTACTATAGTAATTACATATTAAGCAGAGAAATAATATAGTAATTAACAAAATCAGTCTACTTGGTCTGATTTAATCATGTCACCATTATGATAATATGAAAATGTCAATGAAATTTGTTGGAGAAAATTCTATTTTAGGCACACTAGTTCAATGGGAGTAACACTAGTTCAGTGGGAGTTAACTGACTAGTTCTATTTTAGACTTTAACACTAGTTCAGTGGGAGTTAACTGACTAGTTCTATTTTATACTTTATAATATTAGACCATCACTGTTATGCATGCATTCCTAATTATAGGATATCATTTCCTATATGAGTTAAGATCACTCACTCATTGACAAGATCATTGTATACATTGATTCTCATTTTTCATTGTGTATCTCTCTTCATTTTCTTGATAAGCTTTGTTTGTGCATGCTTTAGTTAGATCTCCTATGTAGGTTTCCATGAAACACTGACATGGTATCAGATCTATGTTGCTTGGAGCAAGCCAAACAAGCCAAAGAATAAGGAAAATCGGAGTTTCGGCGAGCTAAATCTGTGGTCGTACCTTTCAGCAGTTATTTCTCCAAAAGTATTAATGTTTTGAGGAAACGACCCCTGTGGGGAGTAAATCGATCCATTATGCAAGTGGGTTTTCAACCCTTTGGCGATATTCCTTGCCATTTGTTCAGAATGTAAGTTGCAAATAGCCTCTTGAAACTTATATGAATCTGTGGTCGTACCTTTCTACAGTGATTGCTCCCAAAATGTTAAGTTTTTGAGGAAACAAATCATGTGAGAAGTAAATTGACCCATTATGTAAGTGGGTTTTCAATCGTTTGGCGAGATTCCTCACCGTTTGCTTAGAAAGTAATTTTGAAGATCATCTCTTGAAACTGATACGAATTTTCACTTAAAGTGTCCTTTCTGCCACGATTTCTTAATTTTTCACTTGCATATTGAGAGTAAATTTTTAGGGGTTCTTAGAAATAGTGGGAGAGATGGATAGGACAACTATTATACATTCAAAATTGGTGGTAATCCCCACACCATGCAATTATTTTGATTGGAATCCCAAGGCAGAATTCCAACTCAGAAGGAAAGGACTATATAATTTGACGATGGCGAGAGAAACAGAACCTACTTCAGCGATTGAGAAGATGAGATGGGCGAACCGTAAGGATGAGGCCACAAGAATACTTATTGAGTTAATCTCCACTGATCTATGGTTTCATGTTGCCACATACAAGACTCCAAACGAGATCTGGACCACCTTGGAAGGACTCTTTGGAAAGCAGGATGAGATGTGAGGTCATATGCTTGAGGTAGAGTTGAATACCTTAGACCCTAAAAGTTTTGATAATATACAAGATGTTTTTACTAAATTTAAATCTTCGTTATTGAGCTTGGGTGAATGTGGTATTGATAAGTCTACACAAGAGAAACAACTTATTCTAACAATATTGGCCAAGCTAGGACCAGAATACGTTGTATATGTATCCAATTTCCATTTTGGCATATGTCTTTTTGGAACAAATTGGAAAATGCCTATGTTGGCTCAGTTCATTGAGTCTCTTACACAAGAGCAGACAAAACTCATACGGATGGGCCTAATGAAAGATCCCAAAGCACATGAACTCACCATGCATGATGGAAAAGGGTCATCCAAACAGAACGGGAAGGAGGGATATTCCAAACCCTTTAATGATTCTTCAGGTTCCAAAGACTCTTTAGATTCCAAGAAGAAGAAGAAGGGAAAGCAGTGAACTTACTGCAATAAACCGAATCATGAAGAATCCACATGAATGAAGAAATAGATCGATCTTATGGCACAGGCGCTTCAACAGAACAACCATGGAAACTTTATTCCAGAGGGAGTCAAGAAGTAGAAGGAATAATATATTTCTCCTAAGAAAGGTAATCGTCATGCTCTGGTTGCAATTCATTCCTCATATGATTCATGGGTTATAGATTCTGGTGCATCCCATCATATGGCGCCAAAAGAGGAAGTTTTCTCTTCTTTGAGTCCATGCTCAAGACCCCCTATTCTCATGGGGGATGATACTACAGTAGTAGTAGCAGGAGAAGGGAGAGTGGAACTCCACAATGGTAGTTTTGAGAATGTTTTATATGTTCCAAATCTTTCTATGAATCTTCTCTCAGTTTATCATATCACTCAGAAAGGTAAAAAGGTTGAATTTACATCAGATTCAGTTTCAGTAATTGACATGCATGATAATTCCATCATTGAAATTGGTGAGGTGGATCACAAGTCAAGGTTTTATAAATTCACTAAGTTTTGTGAAAATGACTCCTCTATTCTACTTACACATAAGGAGAGTACTTTGCATGCACCTCCAATGAAACATGCATATACTCTTGTTCTTCCATCAGTTTCAGACATCAGAGATGATTCCATACACTCAGATTATGTACATGGAAATAAGTAGGTAGTACAGCCAGATAAGAAGCCAGCACCGAAGCTTCAGCAGATGCCCAAGAAGGTACAAACCACACTTCATGTGTAATATACCAAATATAAAAAGTATGCAGAACAGAAATAAAATGCTAGAAATGGCAGAATAACAACAATATAACTAGAACAATCACCACAATAACACTAAAATGATATAAGAATAACAACAAAAATAACACTTTGATTCTGAGAGCAATGTTCATGGGACTCTTCGAGTGGGCAACCTCTAGTTGAGCATAGCTCTATTACAATAATATCCAAGCTAGGGTTCTCATACCCTCGACTCCTATTTATACTAAATATGTCTATCAAAAGAAGCATCTAGAGGAAGATCCTTCTGGAAGGGGAAGCTTCTATTAGGTCGTCTTACATTCGACTTATTCTATTTTATTGCAAGGTCTTATTAATTTTGACCTTTATTACATCTGAATATATTGTTCTACCTATGTGCGGGTTGGGACCCTAACATGTCCTCCCCCTTAAAAACAACCTTGTCCTCAAGGCTTGAGATGTGGAAATTGTTGCAGAATGGTAGTTGGTTCCCAAGTGGCATCTGCTAGAGTTGTATCTTTCCACTGGACTAACACTTCCTTGATGGTTCTCTGACGCAGGTGACGCTCATGCTAGTCCAAAACTTCTTGTGGTTGTAGCCAAATGGATCCTTCTTCGTCTAACTTGGGAAGGTTGGTTTGAATTTGGCACTTAGTTCCAATCACCTTCTTTAAGCATGAAACATGAAAAACATGATGTAGCTTAGAATGACTGGGCAAAGCTAAGTGATAGGCCACCCGTCCCACATGCTTGAGAATGGTGTAAGGACCATAAAATTTGGGCACTAGCTTCTGACAATGCTTGGCCTTGAGAGAATTTTTCTTGTAAGGTTGAAGTTGAAGAAACACTTGATCCCCTTTTGCAAATTGATGTTCAGAGTGACCTTGATATGCTTGTTGTTTCATGTGATTATGTGCCATGACCAAATTATCTTTGAGGGTGCAGAGAATAGCCTCTCGAACTGTAAGCATTTGGTCAACCGCCTGGACCTTTGAGACACCAGGTAAGTATGAGAGAACTGAAGGTGGCTTTTGTCCATATACCGCTTCAAAAGGAGTCTTGTATGTAGTTGTATGGTATGAAGTGTTATACCACCATTCAAATAGGGGTAACCATTGAGCCCACTAATTTTTCTTTTCTGAGGAAAAATACCTCAAATATGTTTCCAAACACTTGTTGACAACTTCCGTTTGACCATTAGTCTGGGGATGATAAGCTGTGCTGAGATGCAATTGGGTGCCTTGTAGATTGAACAGTTCTTGCCAAAAATTGTTGGTGAAAGTTGGGTCGCGATCAGAAACAATAGAATGTGGCATGCCATGAAGCTTGAAGACCTAATCCATGAAAAGTTGAGCCACCGTGGATGATGTAAATGGGTGTGGAAGAGCACATAAATGAGCATACTTGGAAAGGCGATCAACAACAACCATGATGACTGATTTATTTCCCGATTTGAGTAAGCCTGTAATAAAATCCATAGAGATATCCCTCCAAATAGCAGGTGGAATCGGAAGCAGTTGTAGTGTGCCCGGAGATTTGATTATTTCGCCCTTGTTGCGTCGACACACATCACATTCAGCAACAAAATTACGAATGTCTTGTTTCATACCATCCTAGAAAAAAGAACATTTGACCCTCTCATAGGTTTTGGTAAACCCAAAGTGCCGAGTAGTGGGTGTAGCATGAAGCTTAGAAAGTACCGTCGATTTAAGTTTTGATTGTTTACTTAAATACAAACGACCTTTGTATCAAAGCTCATCATGGAGTCAAGAGTACCCTAGGGACACTGGAGCATTGGACTGCAATTGTTGGATCAGATGCAAACTTTTGGGATCGTGTAGCCATTCTTGGAGAATGGCTTGGAGCCAATCTGGTACAATGAAGGAAAGAGAAAAAAGGGATCTGTCATCTTCATATTTTCGAGAAAGTGCATCCACAACCACATTGTCTTTTCCCTTCTTGTAAATGATCTCATAATCATATCCAAAGAGCTTAGTCACCCATTTTGTTTCTCCGAGGAGGAAATGCGTTGTTTTAGAAAATACTTGAGTCTTTGATGGTCTGACTTAATTTGGAAGCGTTTCCCCAATAGATAAGGGCGCCACATATCAACAACATGCAAAATAGCCAACATTTCATTTTCATAGATTGATTTGCCCATATTTATTTCAGACAGTTGCTTGTTGGTAAAGGCCAAAGGCTGACCCTCTTGCATAAGGAAAACACCAATTCCTTTCCCTAGAGCATCACATTCCAAGACAAAGGTCTTTGTAAAATCAGGAAGGGTTAGGACTGGAGTGTTGCACATGGCCATCTTCAAGGTTTGAAAAGATTGAGCAGTTGTTGGAGTCCAAGTGAAAGAGTTATATTTTAGGAGTGCAGTGAGAGGTGCTGCAATCTTTCCATAATTCTTAACAAACTTGCGATAATAATATGTTAAGCCCAGAAATCCATGAAAGATTTTGAGAGTCTTTGGGTGAGGCCAGTCTTGCATAGCTTCAATCTTTTTAGGATCCACCCTGACATCATCCTTGCCAACTAGATGACCCAAGTACTCGACTTCTGAGGTGCCAAAAGCACATTTAGACTGTTTCAGAAAAAGTTGGTGCTGAGAGAGTAGATGGAGAACTCGATCCACATGAGAAAGATGGTATGTCCAGGTTTTTCTATAGATGAGGATATCATCAAAGAAAACTAAGACAAAATGACAGAGAAAAGGACGGAAGACATGATTCATGAGGCTTTGGAAGGTGGAGGGGGAATTGCACAAGCCAAAGGGCATGACCAAAAACTCATAGTGGCCCTCGTGAGTTCTAAAGGAAGTCTTGGGAATGTCTGCCTCTTTCATACGTATCTGGTGGTAGCCAGAATGAATATCAAGTTTAGTAAAGAACTGGGTGCCACTCAATTCATGCAAGAGGTCATCAATGACAGGAATGTGAAATTCGTCTTTAATGGTAAGTTTGTTGAGGGCACAGAAGTCAGGACAAATTCACCAAGAACCTTCTTTCTTCAGGACCATGACCACAAGAGAAGAGTAAGGGCTCGTACTAGGGCGGATAATGCCCGCATTAAGGAGTTCCTGGACCATTTTCTCAATTTCATTTTTTTGGGAAAAGGGGTAACGATACGGACGGATATTGGGAGAAAGGCTTCCTGGTACAAGGGGAATGGAATGATCATGAAAACCACGGGAAGGAGGGATTCCCTGGGGAGTGGAAAATACCACTTGATGTTTAGAAAGGATGGATTGGAGGTCTTGCGACACTAAGGGTGTCTCTGTTGCTTGTATGGCATGGAGTTGGGAAATAACACCAGAATGACCTTTTTTTAATAGATTTTCCATGCGATGGGAACTAATGATCTCAAGTGAACTGACGGTGATGCCTTGGAACTTATATTGTTGGACCTCCTGGTCGAATTGCATGGTTAATTCCTTAAAATCCATGAGAATGGGACCCAAAGTCTTTAGCCAGTCTTCACCCAACACAATGTCACAACCGCCCATGTCGATAGAAAACATATGAGATTTCAAGAGGTAGTCACCAATTTGGAGACGCACATTTTCACAACTCCCTCCACATTTCATGGAGCCACCATTGGCAATCATGATTTGGAAATTATTGACTGCATGGATGTAGCAATGAGTTTCTTGGGCAATGCGGTGATGAATAAAATTATGGGTGCTTCCACTATGAACCAGAATGATGACCTTCCTATGCTTGATGTAACTGATTAGCTTGAGGGTTTGGGGAGTAGAGAAGCTAATGAGAGCATTTAGGGAAATGACCGGTTCTACTTCAAGAGGTTCCGAGGGAGGGGTTATGCCAGTGGTTTCAGGTGACTCAAACACAAGGGGAGTTTCAACATCCTCTTCCAAAATATCCTCCGAGATGGCCATAAAAAGATTTTGTTCCTTACACTTGTGGCCCAAGAAATATTTGTCATCACAATTATAACAAAGGCCTTTGAGTTGGCGTTCATCCATTTCAGCCCTGGCCAATTTTTGGATCTTTAGTGGAGCAGAGGGAGTAGTGGGATTTACTAGTTTAGTGCAAGGGATAAAGGAGGGTTTCCGGTTTTGAGAAGATACAACCTGTTGTTATTCTTTATCTCTTTTAGTAGCCTCCACCCAAATCTGAGGCCAAGCCATGAGGACATGGGCCCAAATCTCATCCTTGAGGCCACTGATAAAACACTCTCAGAAAAAGGCATCAAACATGCCCTCTGTCCCAAAATCCAGGCACTCAAAAGCAACTATAAAGTCTTCTATTGTGCCTGATTGTTTCAACTTTGTCAAATGACCAAAATGGTTGGTGTCAGTGTCAAAGCGTTCATAAATCTCTGCCACAAAGTGTGTCCAAGCAATATACCCTTGACAGGAAGTTTTTCTCCATTGCCACCATTGCCAACGTTCTTGATCTAGATGGAGAACACCATACCAGATTTTGGCCAATTCCTATGTAATGTCTTATAAAGATAAATAATGTTCCATTTGGGCTACCCAACTAGTGGGATATGAGCCATCAAATTTGGTCACATCCACCCGCGGAAGGCGTAGGTCACGTTGAAAGTGATGGTGCTGAAAGTTATGGGAATGAGTGGAATTTTCAGCTTCAATATGTGGAGGTGGGTCAGATAAAGGGTTATCTGTAGGGATATGYAKCTTGATGCAGAGCATCRAAATGACAGATTCAAGCTGGGTAGTCAGGTCTTGTTTGATTTCCTCCATYGAGGACTGCATGGTTGTATTGATGGCGACAACATTGACACTRAGTTGTTTCACTTCTTGTTGGGTCTCGGTGAAATTAGATTGCAAGGTATTGAAGCGAKMTTCCYAGTATTGGCTACGRGTATGGGCCATGATGACGAGGGAACCAAAATGGGGTGGGTGGGGTCAAAATTGTTTGCTTAAAAATGATATGTATGAATGTGATAAGGGTGAAGAGATGAATTCAATGGAATAGGTCTCAAATAATGGTGAAAWYWTTTTCAGACTTGAGTACTAAGAATRGCATACCATCAACAGTTCCAGTCTGGTTCTATCTCAACTGCTAGACTCCATATTTGAGTACTAAGAATGGCATACCATCAACAGTTCCAGTCTGGTTCTATCACCCATTCCTCCCCTTCCATTGTTGGACCGATGATACCATCAAAAGTATAAGAAATACCCTAGGAAGATATATTGATTATGTCGAACCAGAAGAAGGCCTTCAACCCTATGTGTGCATCTACATGGAGGTGGATCTAGAAAAGGGATTACCTTAATCGGTTCATCGTACTCTGGATGATTGGACCTACATAAAATAGGTAGACTATGAGTAGCTCCCATTTAAGTGCAAGGCATGCCATTAATACAGACACTTCATGAAGAGCTTCCCAAAAACCCAACTGAGTCAGCCTCAGACTGACGAGCAGGAACAATGGCAGACCCAAAATAAAAATAAGGATTGGGTGAGAAGGTATCCCAACAGACCCCAAAAAAACCCCTTGCTCAGGACACCCTTGGTCCCTCCTTCTCTCATCCCCCCAAATCTAGTGAGGGAGGAGGTGGCCCCTCAAGTACAAACAACAAGAGATTCACAACTCTATCAGATCCAAAGGAAACCTTGGAGGAAACTTGGGACAACCCAGTAGTGGAGGTCGAAACCCCGAGTCAAGAGATGGAAATCCTCCAACAACCCATAAAATCTTAAACCATGGTGTCTCTAGGAAAATAAATCCCTTCAAATACCATCTTGGGACCTTGTCCCAAATCAAGAATCCCTGACATTCTGGAGGAATACTCTCAGGGTGAATCAGAAGATGAGTCGAGAAGAGACTCAGGTCTGAATATCTTGATAAAAAAGGTAGGAAGGAAATACAACCACTACAAATGAGAAGAAACAAAAGAAAAGGAGAAGTATTTGGGACTACAATCCACTCTATAAAGCAACCTCAAGAAGGATGCGAAAGGAGATAGAGGTCCAAGTGGAACCATGCCCCCAAAAGGGGGAGCACAAAAAAACTCTGGTAAATAATGAAAATAGTCTCCTGGAATTGTCGAGGGTTAGGGAACAAAGACAAGATAGAGTCAGTAAGGCAGTTAGTAAAACCATAAAAACCTCAAATCATCATTCTCTAGGAGACAAAAATGAAGGACACGGTAGTCCTTCAAGAAAGTGGCTTCTTTTGGAAAAATAACACATGACTAGTAATCATCTCAAGGGGGGCTTCAAGCGGTCTCTGTACTCTTTGGAACCCGCAACAATTTCAATTGGTGGAGAGAAAAGATACTCAACACTGGATTTTTATCAAATTGGTGCAAATCACAACATGTAATAAATTTCTCTTGATAAATATCTATATGCCCAATCAATATCAGGAAAAGAAGGAATGTTGGCAAGCTTTGCTAGATTTTTCTGATGTTGGCCCATTGGAAAATTTTATTTTTGTTAGGGATTTTACACCACCATTCATCACTGGGAAAAAAGGGGGGATCCATTGTTAGGGATATATGTTGGGAAAAATTAGAAGACTTATCTACTCCCTTTATCTTATTGACATTAAACACTCAAAAGGTCTCTACACTTGGTCTCATCGCAGATCTAGTCCTGATCATATAGTTGTCAGGATAGATTGCTTCCTTGTAAGCATCTCCTTTCTCGTCGATCCCCCTCTCATTTCCTCTCACAACCTCCCCTAGGCCATCTCCAATCATAGGTTTTTCTCTCTAATCTTCTTGAGCGCTAAAGACCTGGGGTGATCTAGGAGGATCTCCACACAAGGATTCAATACTTTGCACACCATGAAGAAGATCATTAAAATGTTGGTTGATGATAGGTGACAAATTTTAAAAGGAATGATTAATGCTTAAAAAAAATGATTAATACTTTAAATGAGTGTGAGAAGCTCATGCAATTATTTATTCAATATGGAAAAATGATTTATACTTGGAGTAAGTGGAATTACTCATGTATTTTTCATTTAATTTGTAAAAAGGGGAAACTAGTTGTGTGAGAACCCACCTCACAAATTTGTTTCCTAGTTTTAAGGGGAAATTAGTTTTGTGTGAGAATCCACCTCAAAACTAGTTTTTCCATTCTAAAGAAGAGGATGAGAGTATCATGAGTTGGTTTGGGATTCTTCCTTATTTTATCACAAGTGGTTTCTTAGTCTCAAGGGGAAGTTAAGGGTCTCATAGGTTGGTTGAGATGCTTTCTCATTTTCGTCCTTGAGTTGTTATTTAGATCCTAAATTTGTAGATCTTGTTTCATTGAATTATGGAGAGAGGGAAACTATATAAATTCCTTATGTAAGCTTTGTTAGGGGAGGCTCCCTTTAGGCCCCTTGGAGAGAGAGACAAAGAGAGAGAGAGATTTTCATTGTGAGGAATGCAGTTCTTCTGGTGTCTGAAGAAATGTCACTTATGTGAGTGCCTTAAGTTCTCTTTGTGTATGAGAAGGTTGCTTTGGGTTTCATCTCGATATGGAGCATGTGCCACATTTTGTGAGAAGGTTTCAGCCCTGGCTAAAGGAAGGATAATAAAGCGATTCATATTCCAAGTAGATTCAGAGATGTATCCAGAAGAGTTTGGTGAACTTCGTTAGCACATGGGTGTCAAATTATATGTGTGAGTTTTGATTGCATTCTCGCTTGATTAAGTAGAGATTTAATTACACATATGCACATAATTATGACAAGTTGTGCACGTTCATAATGCTTAATGATTGTTTGCTCATGCTCACATGCGATTAAGCGTAAGTAAAATATCCTCATCATAGGATTTTTGTAGAGAAAGATCTCATAAAAATTCTTGGATCAAGTGGTATTAGAGAAGGTGTGACCAGTTTTGCATATTGTGAATATAATCATGGGAAAGGAAAAGAAGCAAGAATGGCTTCATGAGCTTGAAGAAATCAACCAGACCATTCAAGCAGAGAATGTTGAATTGAGGAGGTTTCTACGAGAATTAGAAGAGGAAAATAGAAAACTACAACTGTAGCTACAAGCTATGGAGGAGAAATTTGGGGAATTTTCCACTACATGAGAAGCATAAAGTCCCTCCAAGACCAGAGAAACTTGTGGCCATGACAGGTATATCAGTTATGGTTCTTGTTATGAAAATATTGATACTTGCACATATTTTCATATAATAGAATATGCTCTTTAGACACCAGGGAACTAATGTGGTTTCCTAGAAGCCTCATCTAAAGCTTCATCCAACTAGGAGGAGCAGTTGGCCAAACTTCAAGAATATGACCAAGCATCACAAACAACAATGGAGGTAAAGAATTCTCCATGTTCAATTCCTTCCCTTATTAATGATGATGCTTCTCTTGGAGTTTTTCAAAGGCAGACCAAGGGAATTGGCTTGAATTTGTTGAGGAAGATGTGGTATAAAGGAGGCATTTTTGGTATTAATGTCCAAGGAATCATTCAACTACTATAGGTTGTGGGAAGACCTTGGTTTGTAGCATTGGGGTATGGTGAAGGAAAATGCTCAAAAGCAGCAGAAGCAGAGGATTCCTCAAGAAAAGATTTGAAATCATCACCAACACCATCTAAGAAAAATCATGGCACGTCACTTTCTGAAAATGATAGATCTAGCAAGAGATTTCGGAGGAAATCAAAGTCTCCTCCAAAATCTTGGGACAACAAGAGTGTTACAAAGCACTAGAAGAGGAAATCTCCTTGCAGTGAAGGCAAGAAGGACATGAAGTCACGCAAATATTGCACTCACTGCCAAATGAGTGGTCATTGGGTCAGGAAATGTTGGAAGCTTCACCCCAAGATTCATCATACAACAAGCAATAATCCCTTGCAAGAGCCTATGCAGTTGGAGGCTTGATCCAAGTGGATCCTCCTCAGTAAAAAAAATGGAAAAAAAATAAAATTGATTAGAATTCAAAGAAACTAGCATCAAGTTGAAGAGCTCGTCGAGACATTTCCAAAGACGCAAACGACACCCCAAATGAACTCCAGATGAAAAATTTATGGTCATCTGGAATTTTCGACAAACACAAAAATCTACATAGTGATGATGTCGACATAACGCCAACATGTTGGTGTCATGTATTTTTGGCACTTTCAGGGGTCCATGTGGTCCAGTAAAAATGTGCCACATGGTAGCCATATGGATGCCACATGGCAGTACAGAGGCTAACGTGGTTGTACGATGGATGATGTGGCAGAGTGACTGGGAAATACGAAAATGATGTGGCATGTCGATTGGGTCGGTGACATGATAGTATGGTGGATGATGTGTCTGCTGACTAGGATGTACGGTGGATGATGGGGAAGAGTGACATGGCATTGACGAAGGAGCTAATGTATTGTTGATTGTACAAGTGATGTGGTAGGTCGTACGATGATGTGGCAGCCCAATGGCAGGTGACGCGGATGCACAATTAGCAAACCGTACATTATGTGGCATCCAAATTGGAGGTGATGTGGTTGCCACATGACCTAATGAGGGGCTTCCACGTGGAAACCAAGAAATTCCCAATGAGGGCTAGGATCCGAAAAGTCAAAATTAAAAAAAAATGACCACCAGACTCTGCGGTCGGACCAGCTGACGGCCAAAAACTGGAAATCGAAATATTAAATGGTGGGAGTTATAACCAATGATTTTATTTAAAATGTATAACCAACATATACCATAAGTGGAGGCTTGTGAGGTTTGACCACGAGACCTCCACCATACTAATCGGAAGTCATTGCCAATGTGCCAAGGGTGGCATGTTGTAAAATCCGCCATCCAAAAATTATTTAATCACTAGTTTCCGCCATCCTTCGGAGAAGGTATAGCCACGGGAACATGTGGCACAAATTTCGATATTTTGCAAGCATTAATTGTAAATTATACAACCTACAGGGCTCGTAGATCGAGGCAAAGTGTCCAGAAGTGACAGTGATGGAATGGTACAAAATTACTCATGTTTGCATGATTTTTCAAGCTGGATTCAATGATGCAGTCCATTTTGTGATATGAGCAGCAAAATTTGAGAGCTATGGTTGAGCCCATGTCTTCTTGGCATGTTTTTCAAGGTAGAGTTGCACCTTTCATAACATGGTCGAGTTTACAGTCAAAAGTTGCAGAAAGATGAGACATACATGTTGGTGCTATGTTCGTTGAGATTTGAGCAGTCAGTGGAGAACCTTGGCATGAAACCCAATGTAAGTTTCATGCATTTATGATTTTTGCCTCTTTTTGGAAATTGCAAGAGAGTGGATGTATATTGCAGATTATGGTGATCTTTGAGTGTTGTAGCAAGTCAGAAAGATCTAAATCATTGCAGGAAATTCATTGTTTGGGCCTTGCACACAAACTGATATGGCATGGTAAGAGGCCATTTTGACACTTTAACCTATTGGCACTCTATGCATTGGGCCAAATATTCTGCTGATGTGTCGATGTTCTAATTTAACCTGTTGGCACTCTATGCATTGGGCCAAATATTTGGCTATGTCTTTCTTCAATCCAGGCCAATAAAATTATTTTCGGGTAGCAGTGATCATTTTCTGGTATCCTGGGTGACCAGTGTATGGTCTTTTATGTAGTTCATACATAATGAACCTCTTCAAGTCATCACAATTTGGAATGTACATTCTATCTCTATAAGTGAGCAGACCTCCTTCGGTCATCTGGTAGCCTTCATACTTTACTCCAAAGGGTTATTGTTGTAGGTACAGGGTCACGTTCTGAACGAAGGGATCTGTCTCCTATGCATTTCTGACTCTATTCTTGACATCTGTCTCGCAGGTACTCACCGCTGCCAGGTGAATTGTTTTCATGCTTCTGCTAAGGGAACTGACCACCCTATTCTCTTTCCCTTTAATGTGTTTGATTTCAAAATCAAATTCTCTAAGGAGGGCCATCCATCTAGCTTGTCTAGCATTGAGCTTTGGCTGGTCAAAAAAATATCGCAATCCACAGTGATCTGTCATAAGTACAAATTTCCTTCCCAGGAGGTAATGCCTCCACATTTTTAAGGCATGCACTATGGTAGCCAGTTCTAGATCATGAGTCACATAGTTGACTTCATGTTCGTTCAATTTTCTGGATTCATAACAAACCACACTTCCTTTCTGCATAAGGACTCCTCCGAGCCCTTCCTTACAGGCATCTGTGCACACAAGGAAGTCAACTTTTGGGTCAGCGATTTTCAACACAGGTGCATGGGTTAGTAAATGTTTCAAGGTTTGAAATGTTTCTTCACATTGCGGTGTCCACAAGAATTTTTTCCCCTTCTTCTGGAGGGCAGTGATTGGACAACCAATATTGGAGAATCTTTTTATAAATCTCCTATAATATCCCGCCAATCCCATAAAGGATATGATGTCTGAAACATCCTTTGGGGTAGGCCATTCCATGATAGACCTGATCTTGTGAGGATCTACTGCTACCCCTTTCTTGGACAGAACATGTCCCAAGTAATGTACTTGCTTCTGAAAGAAGTCACATTTGTTGAATTTAGCATAGAGCTGAAGCTCTCTTAGAACTTGCAACACAAGTCTAAGATGCTCTTCATGTTCTTCTCTATTCTTAGAGTAGATTAATATGTCATCAATAAAAACTAGTACAAATTTATCTAAAAATTTACTGAGTACATTGTTCATTAAGCACATGAAAGTGGCAGGGGCATTGGTTAACCCGAATGGTACTACCACAAACTCATAGTGACCATGCCGTGTCCGGAAAGAAGTTTTATGGATGTCTTCACCCTTGATTCGGACTTGATGGTATTCTGACCTCAAGTCAATCTTTGAGAAAATAGACGCGCCTCCCAACTGATCGAATAGATCATCAATCCTGGGCAAGGGGTACTTGTTCTTTATGGTTGCTTTATTAAGTTGTCTGTAATATATACACAGTCTAAGGGTGCCATCCTTCTTTTTCACAAACAGAACTGGTACTCCCCATGGGGACACGCTGGGTCGAATATAACCCTTATCCATCATTTCTTTCAATTGTAATCTGAGTTCCACTAACTCAGGTGTGCTCATCCAGTAGGGTGTCCTAGACAATGGCACCGCTCCTGGTGCGAGCTCTATCGAGAAGTCAATGTCTCTTCTCAGAGGTAGACCCGGTACCTCTTCCGGAAACACATCTTTGTATTCTCTCAGGATAGGGTGATAATCAGGGCTTGGTTTAGCACCTTCAATTGTCTTCAACACCTTTATTGCATATAGGGGACATCCCTTTTGGCAATACTTTCTCATTTGCAGGGCTGATATTTGCCTCATCAAGACCTGTTTTTGGATCCCTTGGAGGGTTATCCTTTTTCCTTCTTTGCTCACACATTCTAAGGTTTTATGGTAACAGTCCAATCTGGCTTTATGGGCAACCAACCAGTCCATACCAATCAACAAATCGTATGATCCCAGGGGTAATACGTTAAGGGTTTCTTGCGTGGGGAATTCACCCAACATTAACTGGCAGGCTGGTATGACCTCTGGTACCCTTCTTTTAGTGCCAGTGGCTAACTGTACCAACCATGGCTTGGTTTGTTTTTGTGGCTGTAGCTTACACTTATCCACAGTCCTAGGGCTATATAACTCAAATTTGAACCAGGGTCAATTAAAACAGACACTAGATGGTTGAAAATCATACCTTCTATTTCCACCACTGAAGCTTGGTGGTCAGCTTGCTTATTATCCAAGGCTGCATAAATCTACGGCACACTCCTTGCGACATCATTGACTGTGGTAGCTTCCTGAATGTTATAAACTTTCCGACTGCTCTGTTGTCGGTGTGGACAGTCTCTTAGGAGATGCTCTTCTCTGCAACCCGGTTCTTTCTTTAGGTTATTAGTCTTCGTTGGTATAGGTCCAGAAGTTTTATTTCCATCCACCGAGGGAAAGTTTTGTTGGAGTACACTCCAGGCTGGAAAGTTCATTTTGGGATTCTTCTTGTAGTTCTTAAATCCTGAGGATTTGATCCCCTTTTTCTGAAATCTCGAACCACTCTTTTGTTTCCAGTCTCCACGAGACTCTTCCCGATGTCCATATTGTTCATGACAATATGTTGCTTTTCGAATAGTGTCTTCTAAGGTCTTTGGCTCATCAAATTCAATTCGGTTCCAGTATTCCTTGGGTAGCCCACTGATGAAGCATTGTGCCTTCACCTTCTCTTCTTTGATGTAGGGTACATATCTCAATAAGTCGAGGAATTTGTTGACATATTCCTCTATAGTGAGTTTCCCCAGTCTGAGTTCATAAAACTCTTTAGCCTTCTCATCGAAATATCTTTCCGACAAATACTTCTTTCAGAAGTATTTTTCAAACTGTTTCCAAGACAGGTCCTCCTCGCGGACCCCTTTCATATTCTTAAGGTCTTCCCACCAGATGGAAGCCTTTCCATTCAGATTGAAAGTGGCCACGTGGTCCTTCAAATTATCTGAAAAATCATGGACTCTGAAATATTTCTTTAGTCCAAGTAGCCAAGCCTCAACTTCCTCTCCCTTCTTTACCTCACCGTCAAAGGAGGGAGGTTTGGCCTTTTTGAATTCCTCAAATTTATGACCCTTGGAAGTCTTTTGCTTCTTCTGTTTTCTTCGAGAATATGAACTGGTCCTACTGCTGGAAGAGTTGTATGAATCGCCAGCTTCCTTCTCTGTGGAATCGTCTGGCACTGGTCCTTTACCTCTGGGGTGGACCATTCTTGAGGTGCTCCTCTCAGTATGGCCATTGATATGACCATGTTTCTACATCTTGGGTTCATGCTGCATTTTTCACTGTAGGTCAGATAAGCTCTGCAGTAAAACTGCATTAATTTCGGTTTGCTTTTCTTGTTCTTTCATCATCCTTTCATTGCCAGCCTTGTATCTTTGCAATTCAACCATGAGACTCCTCACAGTCTCGACTAGATTTGGAGGGGTTCCCATTGCTCTTCTTTCGTCAGACTCTTTGTCTCTATTGCAGGAGCCTTCTCCCATCTCTTAGGGAGTCACCATTCTCTGCATCTGTAATTTCCCGCGGCTGATCGTCTGCTTGGGTGAAAAGACAAACGCTGGTTATTAGTCAAGAGTTAAATACATTTTTATAAACTGCACATAAATTTATATTTTCACATGTATACCCATATAATAGGGGTTTTTCATTTGGGTCTTAATCCTTATCTATCAGCCATCTCAATTGCAAGAGACTCTACCTGCTTTAGTAGGTAGCCATCGTAACACTAAAACATGACAATGAAGTTCATGTCCCAGATTATAGTTCCATCCTGCAATCCTTCTTCTTAAGGGAAAAACGCAAATGACAATGTCTTCTTACGCAGCTCGTGCCTGAGCCCAAGCAGGCCAAGTGTTGTAACCATGCTCTGATACCACTTTGTCACATACCCACTACCTCAATCAAATTTTTCGTTGATTTCTGTGGAATCCAAGCTCCCGAATTACCTACGGAGGCCTAGCACAAGATAGATCTCTCTCTCTCTCTCTCTCTCTCTCTCTCTCTCTCTCTCATGTGATCACGGGCCGTGATCACAGGTCAAATAATCATGGCGCCTCTTTGTATTCTGTACCTCGATGCTACAGGGGTGTCGAATCGTTTGACTCTACAACCGCCCAACCTCGACAGGGCTAGCGACCAGCCAATAGGGACGAATCCCAACAGGGCTAGACAACAGCCAATGAGAACAGGCCCTGTTGCACGATTAAGTGGAGTACAGGCGGCAGAGGGGGAAATGCGACACGGTAGTCGACAGGACAGGAGGGGGCCCCATTTCACACGCCACACTATTTTGGACCCCCCCCATTAAAGGTAGAATGGAAAGGGGGGTCCGGAATTCACCTGAGC
>ML783219.1:304120-333151 GCA_009831015.1 Picea engelmannii | reverse complement strand
GGCGAGTGGACTCTAGCCGTCCAGATCTGCTCGTTACTTATCTTAAAGTGCATTCACGCCCCAGATTAAAGTCGACATATCTTCCTTACATCGGACGGTCATTACAGACCCTGAGATTCCCTGAAGGAATCTCATTTGTTCATCGGGACTTAGCCACATGCTAATGTCTCGACATTATGGGTTGGGATTTATCAAGGCGAGAGCCCGAGTTTTTGTCAACGGAACTCCCGAATCCCCGATCCCCGATTTCCCGAAACAGGTAATCTCTCGACACGTCACCTCCTTAAATCATATGGTCTACGACTGCTCCGGGGTTTCTACCATGGAAAGTCCCAATCCCTTGTCGCCAAGACTCCTGATCTCGCGATTCTTGATTTCCTGAAATGGGAGATCTCGCGACATGTGGCCTCTGTCGCTCGGACGACTCAGATCTATCCCAGGGTTTTCACCATGGAAAATCCCAAACTCTTGTCATCAGGATTCCCAAATTCTCGATTCCCGATTTCCCGAAATGGGAGATCTCGCGACACGTGGCCTCCGTCAATCGAATGGCTCAGATCTATCCCAAGGTTTTCACCATGGAAAATCCCGAACTCTCGTCATCAGGATTCTCGAATTCGCGATTCCCGATTTCCCAAAATGGGAGATCTCGTGACACGTGGCCTCCATCGTTTGGATGGCTCAGATCTATTCCGAGGTTTTTGCCCCTATACACTGGGGTCTTAACCCTCGGGTAACTCCAGACAGATCCAACGGCTGTCGGGTTTTCCAGCCGAGATTTGATGGCTTAGATTGGCTCCTACCCATGCATTCTTCCACGACTCCCTGGACGTGGAAAAATCAACAGTCCAGATACTCTCATGGACCTTGGAGATCTACGATCCTGAATTCTTCATTGCCCATGAAGACACAGAAAACAAAGGGGTAAGGCTATTAACATCCTTACCTTCTCCTACCAATCTAACGGTCGGGTGTGACCGCAGATTTCCCGATAGAATCTTGTCCATCGATCAACACCTATCAGGGATAAGGTACTTAACCTTCCATCTTTTCCCTCTGATCTGACGGTCGTGAGTGACCACAGATCTCCTGATGGGATCTCATCCATTGATTCGATACTTCATCCTTATGCTGTCATCTCGGGTTTTCAAGAGGATCGTTCCTCCTCGTGCAGGGTTACTAAGGTCTTACGCCTTCATCTTCTCCTTCCCGGTTCTTGATGGACTTTTCAAGGAGGGTATCTCTATGGGGAGGTTTACCCAGGGTACTATCTGAGGCAGATAAGGGTATCATTCTCTCGAGAACCAGACGTGAAGTCTGAATTAGATCAGTATGCATATAAATAATGATTCATGAGGACATAAGCCATACGTAGTCTTTTCATACAAATATACAACTACTATTACTGATCAAAACACCATACAAACATTCTTATAATGAAATCATTCACAGTTTTCATAGCTTATGAGCATAATTATCAGAATACATATATTTCAAGATGCCAAAGGAAAAACACTTATCAGAAATAACACCAGGGGTTATACAACTGTTGAGAGGGGTGCTCGTTTCCACCTAACTGTAGGCTTAGCGACTCCCAGCGGATTTACCACTAGCCACCCCCGAGCTGAGACCACGATGTTGTGAGACTGCGTCTCTGTCTGCCAGTGACCAGGAGTGAAGGTTACTCTCCTTCCTCTTTGCTATCACTCACTCTGCATAATTCCAGAGTTCTCCCCTCGTGTCTACCCCCAATCGCTTCTACCCCACACCTTATCCTCTTGCAAGGTTGCATGTGGCATGATTTCCCTCACGCTGGTCAGGTCTGATGGCTCTACGGATGGGCGGTTCACCTCCCCATCCCTCATTAATTCTTGAGGAGCCATCCACCTACTAGCCTGCGAGGCATTTAATTCGAGGCCAGCGAGCCGCTTTTGGTTCTCCGGGCCAGTGAATTCCTAATACGGTATTAATTATCGATGGAAGTTAACGCCACCTTTCCAGGTGCCTTCCACCGCCATTGTGGTCTCTTTTTCAACACATCCCCTCTCAACAGTCCTGCAATATAAATTCATAATGTTATTCACATTTATTGACCTTTTCCATAAGGTCCATTCACATCACATATTCACATTCATGAGTTTGCCACAGTTCTGGCTAGTCCAGTTATTTTTACAAACTGGGGGAAACAATGTGTTACAGAAAACATATGATATTTCAAGAGGTAGTCACCAATTTGGAGACGCACATTTTCACAACGCCCTCCACATTTCATGGAGCCACCATTGGCAATCATGATTTGGAAATTATTGACTGCATGGATGCAGCAATGAGTTTCTTAGGCAATGCGGTGATGAATACAATTATGGGTGCTTCCATTATCAACCAGAATGATGACCTTTATATGCTTGATGTAACTGATTAGCTTGAGGGTTTGGGGAGCAGAGAAGCTAGTGAGAGCATTTAGGGAAATGACTGGTTCTACTTCAGGAGGGTCTGAGGGAGGGGTTATGTCAGTGGTTTCAGGTGACTCAGACACAAGGGGAGTTTCAACATCCTCTTCCAAAATATCCTCCGAGATGGCCATAAAAAGATTTTGTTCCTTACACTTGTGGCCCGGGAAATATTTTTCATCACAATTATAACAAATGCCTTTGAGTTGGCGTTCATCCATTTCAGCCCTGGTCAATTTTTGGATCTTTAGTGGAGCAAAGGGAGTAGTGGGATTTATTGGTTTAGTGCGAGGGATAAAGGAGATTTCCGATTTTGAGAAGATACAACATGTTGTGCTTCTTTAGCTCTTTTAGTAGCCTCCACCCAACTCTGAGGCCAATCCATGAGGACATGGGCCCAAATCTCATCCTTGAGGCCACTGATAAAACACTCTCGGAAAAAGGCATCAGACATGCCCTCTGTCCGAAAATCCATGCAATCAAAAGTAGCTATGAAGTCTTTTATTGTGCCTGATTGTTTCAACTTTGTCAAACGGCCCAAATGGTTGGTGTCGATGTCAAAGCGTTCATAAATCTTTGCCACAAAGTGTGTCCAAGAAATATACCCTTGACGGGAATTTTTTCTCCATTGCCACCATTGCCAACGTTCTTGATTTAGATGGAGAACACCATACCACATTTTGGCCAATTCATCTGTAATGTCATATAAAGAGAAATAATGTTCCATTTGGGCTACCCAACTAGTGGGATCTGAGCCATCAAATTTGGTCACATCCACCCATGGAAGGCGTAGGTCACATTGAAAGTGACGGTGTTGAAAGTTATGGGAATGAGTGGAATTTTCAGCTTCAGTATGTGGAGGTGGGTCAAATAAAGGGTTATTTGTAGGGATATGCAACTTGGTGCAGAGCATCGAAACGACAAATTCAAGCTGGGTAGTCAGGTCTTGTTTGATTTCCTTCATTGAGGACTGCATGGTTGTATTGATGGTGGAAACATTGACACTGAGTTGTTTCACTTCTTGTTGGGTCTCGGTGAAATTAGATTGCAAGGTATTGAAGTGAGCTTCCCAGTCTTGGCTACGGGTATGGGCCATGATGAAGAGGGAACCAAAATGGGGTGGGTGGGGTCAAAATTTTTTGCTTTAAAATGATATGTATGAATGTGATAAGGGCAAAGAGA
The DNA here is from genome assembly GCA_009831015.1 of Picea engelmannii. NCBI lineage: Eukaryota > Viridiplantae > Streptophyta > Pinopsida > Pinales > Pinaceae > Picea > Picea engelmannii. Next base: position 329,519 of record ML783219.1, on the reverse strand, counting down.
TGAATCCAATGGAATAGGTCTCAAATAATGGTGCAAAAATTTTCAGACTTGAGTACTAAGAATGGCATACCATCAACAGTTCCAGTTTGGTTCTATCTCAACTGCTAGACTCCATATTTGAGTACTAAGAATGGCATACCATTTAGTTCCAGTCTGGTTCTATCTCCCATTTCTCCCCTTCCATTGGTGGACCGATGATACCATCATAAGTATAAGCAATACCCTAGGAAGATATATTGATTATGTCGATCCAGGAGAAGGCCTTCAACCCTGTGTGTGCATCTACATGGAGGTGGATCTAGAAAAGGGATTACCTTAAGCGGTTCATCTTACTCTAGATGATTGGGCCTACATACAACAGGTAGACTATGAGTAGCTCCCATTTAATTTCAAGGCATGCCGTTAATACACACACTTCATGAAGAGCTTCCCAAAAACCCAACTGAGTCAGCCTCAGACTGGCGAGCAGGAGCAATGGCAGACCCAAAATAAAAATAAAGGATTGGGTGAGTAGTTATCCCAAAAGACCCCAGAAAACCCCCTTGCTTAGGACGCCCTTGGTCCCTCCTTCTCTCATCCCCAAAAATCTAATGAGGGAGGAGGTGGCCCCTCAAGTACAAACAACAACAGATTCACAACTCTATCAGATCCAAAGGAAACCTTGGAGGAAAATCGAGACAACCCAGTAGTGGAGGTCGAAACCCCGAGTCAAGAGGTGGAAATCCTCCAACAACCCATAAAATATTAAACCATGGTGTCTCTAGGAAAATAAATCCCTTCAAAAACCATTTTAGGACCTTGTCCCAAATCAGGAATCCTTGACATTCTGGAGGAATACTCTCAGGGTGAATCAGAAGATGAGTCAGGAAGAGACTTAGGTCTGAATATCTTGATCAAAAAGGTAGGAAGGAAATACAATCACCGCAAATGAGAAGAAAAAGAAGACAAGGAGAAGTATTTGGGACTGCAATCCACTCTAGAAAGCAACCTCAAGAAGGATGCAAAAGGAGATAGAGGTCCAAGTGGAACCATGCCCCCAAAAGGGGGAGCACAAAAAAACTCTGGTAAATAATGAAAATAGTCTCCTGGAATTGTCGAGGGTTAGGGAACAAAGACACGATAGAGTCAGTAAGGCAGTTAGTAAAACCATAAAAACCTCAAATCATCATTCTCTAGGAGATAAAAATGAAGGACATGGTAGTCCTTTAAGAAAGTGGCTTCTTTTGGAAAAATAACACATGATTAGTAATCATCTCAAGGGGGGCTTCAAGCAGTCTCTGCACTCTTTGGAACCTGCAACAATTTCAATTGGTGGAGAGAAAAGATACTCAACACTGGATTCTAATCAAATTGGTGCAAATCAAAACATGTAAGAAATTTCTCTTGATAAACATCTATATGCCCAATCAATATCAGGAAAAGAAGGAATGTTGGCAAGCTTTGCTAGATTTTTCTGATGTTGGCCCATTGGAAAATTTTATTTTTTTTAGGGATTTTAACACCACCATTCATCACTGGAAAAAAAGGGGGGATCCATTGTTAGGGATCTATGTTGGGAAAAATTAGAAGACTTATCTCCTCCCTTTATCTTATTGACATTAAACACTCAAAAGGTCTCTACACTTGGTCTAATTGCAGATCTAGTCCTGATCATATAGTTGTCGGGATATATCGCTTCCTTGTAAGCATCTCCTTTCTCGTCGATCCCCCTCTCATTTCCTCTCATATCCTCCCCTAGGCCATCTCCAATCATAGGTTTTTCTCTCTAATCTTCTTGAGCACTAAAGACCTGGGGTGATCCAGGAGGATCTCCACAAAAGGATTCAATACTTTGCACACCATGAAGAAGATCATTAAAATGTTGGTTGATTATAGGTGACAAATTTTAAAAGGAATGATTAATGCTTAAGAAAAATGATTAATACTTTAAATGAGTGTGAGAAGCTCATGTAATTATTTATTCATTATGGGAAAATGATTTATACTTGGAGTAAGTGGAATTACTCATGTATTTTTCATTTAATTTGTAAAAAGGGGAAATTGGTTGTGTGAGAACCCACCTCACAAATTTGTTTCCTAGTTTTAAGGGGAAATTAGTTTTGTGTGAGAATCCACCTCAAAACTAGTTTTTCCATTCTAAAGAAGAGGATGAGAGTCTCATGAGTTGGTTTGGGATTCTTCCTTATTTTATCAAAAATGGTTTCTTAGTCTCAATGGGAAGTTAAGGTTCTCATAGGTTGTTTGAGATGCTTTCTCGTTTTCGTCCTTGAGTTGTTATTTAGATCCTAAATTTGTGGATCTTGTTTCATTGAATTATGGAGAGAGGGAAACTATATAAATTCCTTACGTAATATTTGTTAGGGGAGGCCCCCTTTAGGCCCCTTGGAGAGAGAGAGAAAGATATAGAGAGAGATATTTTCATTGTGAGGAATGCAGTTCTTCTAGTGTTTGAAGAAATTCCACTTATGTGAGAGCCTTAAGTTCTCTTTGTATATGAGAAGGTTGCTTTGGGTTTCATCTTGATATGGATCATGTGCCACATTTTGTGAGAAGGTTTCAGCCCTAGCTAAAGGAAGGATAATAAAGTGATTCATCTTCCAAGTAGATTCGAAGATGTATCCAGAAGAGTTTGGTGAACTTCGTTAACACATGGGTGTCAAATTATATGTGTGAGTTTTGATTGCATTCTCGCTTGATTAAGTAGAGATTTAATTACACATATGCACATAATTGTGACAATTTTTTCACATTCATAATCCTTAATGATTGTTTGCTCATGCTCACATGCGATTAAGCATAAGTAAAATATCCTCACCATAGGATTTTTGTAGAGAAATATCTCACAAAAATTCTTGGATCAAGTGGTATCAGAGAAGGTGTGACCAATTTTGCATATTGTGAATATAATCATGGGCAAGGAAAAGAAGCAAGAATGGCTTCATGAGCTTGAAGAAATCAACCAGACCATTCAAGCAGAGAACGTTGAATTAAGGAGGTTTCTACGAGAATCAAAAGAGGAAAATAGAAAACTACGACTATAGCTACAAGCTATGGAGGAGAAATTTGGGGAATGCTCCACTACATGAGAAGCATAAAGTCCCTCCAAGACCAGACAAACTTGTGGCCATGACAGGTATATCAGTTATGGTTCTTGTTATGAAAATATTGATACTTGCACATATTTTCATATAATAGAAGATCCTCTTTAGACACGAGGGAACTAATGTGGTTTCCTAGAAGCCTCATCTAGATCTTAATCCAACTAGGAGGAGTAGTTGGCCAAACTTCAGGAATATGACCAAGAGTCACAAACAACAATGGAGGTAAATAATTCTCCATGTTCAATTCCTTCCCTTACTAATGATGATGCTTCTTTTGGAGTTTTTGAAAGGAACGCTAAGGGAATTGGCTTGAATTTGTTGAGAAAGATACGGTATAAAGGAGGCGTTTTTGGTATTAATGTCCAAGGCATCATTCAACCACTAGAGGTTGTGGGAAGACCTTGGTTTGTAGCATTGGGGTATGGTGAAGGAAAATGCTCAAAAGTAGCAGAAGCAAAGAATTCTCTAAGAAAAGATTTGAAATCATCACCAACACCATGTAAGAAAAATCATGGCATGTCACTTTCTGAAAATGATAGATCTAGCAAGAGATTTCGAAGGAAATCAAAGTCTCCTAAAAAATCTTGGGACAACAAGAGTGTTGCAAAGAACTAGAAGAGGAAAGCTCCTTGCAGTGAAGGCGAGAAGGACATGAAGTCATGGAAATATTGCACTCACTGCCAAATGAGTGGTCATTGGGTCAAGAAATGTTCAAAGCTTCACCCCAAGATTCACCGTACACCAAGCAAGAATCCCTTGCAAGAGACTATGCAGTTGGAGGCTTGATCCAAGTGGATCCTCCTCAGTTAAAAAAATGGAAAAAATAAAATAAAATTGATTAGAATTCAAAGAAACTAGCATCAAGTTGAAGAGCTCTTCGAGACATTTCCAACGATGCAAACGACACCTCAAATGAACTCCGGATGGAAAATTTATGGTCATCTGAAATTTTCGACAAACACAGAAATCTGGTGAAATCCGTATAGTGATGACGTCGACATAACGTCAACATGTTGGTGTCATGTATTTTTGGCACTTTCAGGGGTCCATGTGGTCCAGTAAAAATGTGCCACATGGTAGCCACATGGATGCCACGTGGCAGTACAAAGGCTAACATGGTTGTACGACGGATGATGTGGCAGAGTGATTGGGAAATACGAAAATGATGTGGCATGTTGATTAGGTCGGTGATGTGATAGTATGGTGGATGACGTGTCTGCTGACTAGGATGTACGGTGAATGATGGGGAAGAGTGATGTGGCATTGACGCAGGAGTTGATGTATTGTTGTTTGTACAAGTGATGTGGCAGGTCGTACGATGATGTGGTGGCCCAGTGGCAGGTGACATAGATGCACAGTTAACAAACCGTAAATGATGTGGCATCCAATTTGGAGGTGATGTGGTTTCCACATGACCCGATGAGGGGCTTCCACGTGGAAACCAAGAAATTACAATGAGGGCTAGGATCCGAAAAGTCAAAATTAAAAAAAAAAATGACCACCAGACTCGGCGGTCGGACCAGGCAACGGCTAAAAACTGGAAATCGGAATATTAAATGGTGGGAGTTATAACCAATGAGTTTATTTAAAATGTATAACCAACATATACCATAAGTGGAGGCCCGCGAGGTTTGACCACGACCTCCACCATACTAATCGGAAGTCGTTGCCAATGTGCTAAGAGGGGCGTGTTGTAAAATCCGTCATTCGAAAATTATTTAATCACTAGTTTCCGCGATCCAAAAATTATTTAATCACTAGTTTCCGCCATCCTTCGGGGAAGGTATAGCCACGGGAACATGTGGCACAAATTTTGAGATTTTGCAAGCATTAATTGTAAGTTATACGACCTGCAAGGCACGTAGATCGAGGCAAAGTGTCCATAAGTGATAGTGATGGAATGGTATGAAATTACTCATGTTTGCATCACTTTTCAAGCTGGATTCAATGATGCGGTCCATTTTGTGATATGAGCAGCAAAATTTGAGAGCTATGGTTGAGCCCATGTCTTTTTGGCATGTTTTTCGAGGCAGAGTTGCACCTTTCATAACAGGGTCGAGTTTACAGTCAAAAGTTGAAGAAATATGAGACATACATGTTGGTGCTATGTTCATTGAGATTTGAGCAGTCAATTGAGCACCTTGGCATGAAACCCAATGTAAGTTTCATGCATTTATGATTTTTGCCTCTTTTTGGAAATTGCAAGAGGGTGGATGTATATTGCAGATTATGGTGATCTTTGAGTGTTGTAGCGAGTCAGAAAGATCTGAATCATTGTAGGAAATTCATTGTTTGGGCCTTGCACACAAACTGATATGGCATGGTAAGAGGCCATTTTGACACTTTGACAAAAAGTAGTCTTGTTTACAATCAAAAGTCTCATAATTGTGAGATGAGTGTGATGATAATGAGCATGTTTCCTTGAAATTTATCTAAAAGATTGTGATCAACCACTCTTAGGTGATGATGAGAGTGAGAGGTGTTTTGTTTTATGCCTAAAGCCTTGTTGAAAATTGTAATGGGTCTTGTAGCCACTATTGAGTGAGAGGCGTTATTGTTTTTCCTAGGCCTATTTGGAAATCATTGTAAACTTGCCCATGAGTGTTTTATAAACCCTTGGTAAGTATGGTATTGCTTTGAAATTTTTGCAAAAGTTGTGATCCATGTATTGTCAACTACCAATTTGCATTGATGCAAGTGTTGGCATCGACATTCTCATTCCGAAGTACAAAGGTGAAGGAGAATAAGGGTGTGTCCTTTCAAAGACATTTGTTATGCAGGTTACGGAATCAACTATAGATTTTCATTGATGCAAGTGTTGGCATCGACATCCTCATTCTGAAGTACAAAGGTGAAGGAGAAGAAGTGTGTGGCCTATCAGAAACATTTTTTATGGAGATCGAGCAATGGGAACATGCATCGTGGAGTGTAAGACTCTTCCTAGAAGTTGGTTGCGAGATTCAAGTTACAATTTCTCTCTATATTTTTGGAGGACCAAAAGTGCTTTTTGTGGGGAGGTATGATCCAAGAGGATCTCCACACAAGGATTCAATACTTTGCACACCATGAAGAAGATCATTAAAATGTTAGTTGATGATAGGTGACAAAGTTTAAAAGGAATGATTAATGCTTAAAAAATGATTAACTCTTTAAATGAGTGTGAGAAGCTCATGCAATTATTTATTCAAATTGGAAAAATGATTAATACTTGGAGTAAGTGGAATTACTCATGTATTTTTCATTTAATTTGTAAAAAGGGAAAATTAGTTGTGTGAGAACCCACCTCACAAATTAGTTTCCTAGTTTTAAGGGGAAATTAGTTTTGTGTGAGAATCCACCTCACAACTAGTTTTTTCATTATCAAGAAGAGGATGAGAGTCTCAAGAGTTGGTTTGGGATTCTTCCTCATTTTATCACTAGTGGTTTCCTAGTCTCAAGAGGAAGTTAAGGGTCTCATAGGTTGGTTGAGATGTTTTCTCATTTTTGTCCTTGAGTTGTTATTTAGATCCTAAATTTGTGGATCTTGTCTCCTTGAATTATGGAGAGAGGGAAACTATATAAATTCCTTGTATAAGATTTGTTAGGGGAGGCCCCCTTTAGGTTCCTTGGAGAGAGAGAACTTTGCATTGTGAGGAATGTATTCCTTCTAGTGTCTGAAGAAATGTCACTTATGTGAGAGCCTTAAGTTCTATTTGTATAAGATAAGGTTGCTCTGGGTTTCATCCCGGTATGGAGCATGTGCCACATTTTGTGAGAAGGTTTCAACCCTAGCTAAAGGAAGGATAACAAAGTGATTCATATTCCAAGAAAATACATAGATGTAGCCATAAGAGTCTAGTGAACTCTATTAACACATGGGTGTCAAATTATATGTGTGATTTTTTATTGAATTCTTGTTGGATTAAGTAGAGATTTAATTACACATATGCACAAAATTATGACAATTTGCTCACATTCGTATGCAACAATTTTCTCACATTCGTATGCAATGCTTAATGATTGTTTGTTCATTCTCACATGTGATTAAGCGTCAGTAAAAGATCATCATCGTAGGATTTTTGTAGAGAAAGATCTCATAGAAATTCTCGGATCATGGGGCCCATCGCTTTTCATTTCAATCCTCTCTGGCTCAACAATTCCTCTTTCCTCCCCTTGATCTCTTATGTCTGGTGTCACTGGGTGGTTGGATCTTTAAAGCCGACAAGTGGAAATACTACATTATCAAGAACATCTGGGCAATGTGGTCGCCAAGATGGAGGAAGGTCTAGTCACCCCCACATTGTTGAAAGAGGAGGAAAAAACACACAAACAACTACAAACCACCTTGAAGAAGGAGGAAGAAACATGACGGCTACAATCTCTAAGTCTTTGGTTGTAGGAAGGGGATCGAAACACCTCATTTTTCCACAGGAAATGCAAGGCCCAAAGAGGGAAAAACAATGTTGATGAGATAAAATTGGAGGATTAATACATTCTTACCTCATTTGAGGACATCAAGAGGGAAGCCTTCTCTCATTATGAGACTTTGTAGTCAAAATCTGGGATGGTATAAAATAGCCTCAGGGATCAGTGTTTGTCTTTTATCCCTCACCTGGTCGAGGATAGCGACAATGTTGAGCTTTCCAAGTAGGACATGGATGAGGATATATTAGAATCCCTTATGCAATTTGAATCCGATAAGGCCCCAGGACCTGACAGCTTCACTGCTCATTTCTGTAAAAAGTGTTGCCGCATCATAAAGTTTGACTTGGTCAGAATGATCCAATATGTTCAAAAATTGGCCAGAATGGGGGGAGCAACAAATTTAGCCTTTTTAGCACTAATCCCCAAAGAAATAAATGTGTTCTCCTTCTCTCAGTTCAATCCCATCTCTCCTTGTAACATCTCCTACAATATTATGTCTAAAACCATTGCAAATAGACTACAAAAGGTGCTCCATAAACCTATATCCCCCAATCAAGGAGGATTTGTGGCAAAAAGACAAATATGGGACAATACAATACTAGTGCAAGAGGCAATTCACTCAAGCAAGGCTAGAGGAGAATGATGAATGGTCATAAAGATAGACATGGCCAATGATTTTGATAGAGTTATACATAGCTTCCTCCTTGCGGTACTGAACAAATTCGACTTCAGGCCATCTTTATCTGTTGGATTGAAGCCTGCATCAACAACCCTTGGATTGCTCCTTTGATTAATGGACATCCCACAATTTTTTTTAAAGCTACAAGAGGACTAAGACAAGGTTTCTCGATATGCCCTCTCTTATATATCTTAATGGAAGAGGTTTTGGGGAGATGGTTGGAACGTGAGAGAGGAAAGGGAGCATACCTAGTCTTCGAATTATTCAATGCATCAAAAGAATCAATCACTCCCAGTTTGTTGATGATATCCTCCTTCTTGGGGGGGTCTCTTCAATTATGGTGGAGAGATTCAAAAGCACCCTAAAACAATTCTTAATGGTAACATGAGGTTTAGTTAATAATAATAAGTGCCATCTATATGCTTGGAACACCAGTGATCTCTCTCTTGTTGTCATTGCTAGAATTTTGCAGTTCCCATTGGTGGTGAATTGGAGATCCTTTAAGTACCTGAAGATTCCCATCTGCCTTAACTCGCTCTCCATGGTTGAATGGTCAGTTATCCTCTCCAAAATCAAAGAAAAATTCTCTATGTGCGGGGGCTAATGGCTAAACCCTATTGGTTGGCTCACCCTGGTGAAAGTTGTTCTCTCAACCCTTCGTATTTTTCAATTCTCCTCCATACTTTCCCCGATGGGCGTAAAAAGAGCATTATCCCAAGAGCTTAGAAATTTTCTTTGGGAAGGGAGTAAATCCAATCATAAAAGATTGCATTTGGTTAACTAGCAAATGGTAAGGCCCTCCAAAGCTCATGGAGGTCTAGGGGTTAAGGATCCAGTTTTGACTAAATTGGCTTTAGGTTCCAAAATTATGTGGAGAATTATAACATGAGATCTCGATTGGTGGAAAAAATCCCTTATCTTCAAATATTTCTGCAAGGACTGCTTGAGAGTCCTAGATAACCCCCTTCCCCTCCTAAAGGCTCCCCAATTTAGAAGTTTCTCCAAGCATCCCCCCCTCTCATTAAAATCAAGCTCACACAGACTCCTGGCAATGAAAAATGTATCAGCATATGGGAAGATAGCGTCATGGGTAGACCCCCTCTCTCCCAAGACGACTCCTTGGCTCTAATCAAAGCATGGCTTTCAAACTAGCAGAAACATACCCCGTTTGACATATCTAGCTGGTGCCTAACTTTCAGAGTCTGCTTGGATGGAACTTGAGGATCCTTCCTATAGACATCTCCGACTAGGTTGGGAGGCTGACCTCCCTTCTGCAAGGTATATCTCCTAGACACTTGGAGGATCAATATGAAAGGGGATGGGGGGGTTAGGTTACTCGGTCAACAAAGGCTATGAATCCCTCCTTCAATAATCTATTCTTCCCATAAAATACCCCCTTGTGGAACAATGTTTGGAATACAGATGGGATCCCATAAGTCAACATATTTTGTTGGACTTTAGCTCATAGAAAAATCCTTACCAATGAAAATATTAGTGAAAGGGGAATTGCAGGGCCCTCCAAATGTGCTCTATGCAAGGAAAATAATGAATCCATCAAACATATGTTTTTGGAGTGTAGATTTGTCTAATAAATTTGGCAGACACTTCTCCAGGAGATCTTTCACAGGGTTCGTTGGGCAGACTTGATTAAAACCCTCCTTGGAAATTGGCACAGACAATACCAGGGTTCTCTCAGGAACAAGTCTATTTTCAAACGTCTTTGGGTAGCTCTCCCAAAATGCATTTGCTCGTAGGTTTGGTTGGAAAGAAAATAGGAGTATCTTCAAGGAGGAGGACGTGAGAGCTAGCAAGGTAGTATCCCAAGTCAGAGCTCGAGTCAGAGAATACTTCAACTCACATAGACTATTGGTCCACTCCCCTGAGAGTCTGGATCAACAAGAATAGATGTGGTTGAAAGACTCAATCTAGTGATCAAGGTTTAGTCTTTGTCTAGACCCAGATCAAACTGGCAGCTTCACATTCTCCCTTTTTGAGTTTCAACAGTGGTTATCATCCTAGAATGCACACATCCTCTACTTTGATGGAGCTTCAAAAGACAACCTCAGGTGGCAGGTGCAAGAGGGGTCATCCTTGAACCTAAGGGAAATATCGAGATCAGCGAGACATGGAAACTAGGTATCATCACCAATAACCAAGCTGAAGAATATGCCCTTCTTCAAGGTGTATGGTTGGCCAAGGAGAAACATATCCAAAACATTGTCATTCTAGGTGAATCTAGTAAAAAGGATTGCAAAGAATCACACCTAGGGATGTTCAACTCAACAATTTTGTTGAAAAAATTAGGTGCTATTTGAATCCACTGGAGATTATCCCACCTCCAAATTCCATAGTAAATGCACATCACATTGGCTCCAAATTCCATAGTGAATGCACATTACATCGAATTACATGCAGACCATTAGGGAGACACACCTAGACAGGGTGAATGATGTCAGGATGACAACACATATTAGGGGAGATAGACCATGGTGAATGATGTTAGGATGACAACGCACTCTGTGCTCGCACATGAGAAAGCACACATGGATCAAAATATTAATCCTCAAGTACCCCCATCACTCGGCCAAGGTGGGATATTGTACCTAAGTTCAATGAATTCATTATGTCGATGATTAACGAGCGCATGTGGGAAGCGGTAGAAGTGATGGAAGTAGGGCCTTGTGGATTGTCCGAACAACTATGCCACCTGATCGAAATTATGAAGGTTTGTGGAATTCATATTGTGTGTGATATCTCTCCTTCGTTATGCAGCCCTTACGCTGTGACTTTGGAGGAATGGTGCTTCAGTTTTCAATTGCTCAAGAAGTCGTCGGGCCGGGAATCTCACCTCGCCTAGTTATTCTCACAATATTCTAAGGAACGAGAATTAGGGATATGCAGGTGTGTGTTGGAAGGTTTTGTCCCTTCGATGAGATTCTAGAAGCAAGGAATAAAAGTTGGTGTATGACAAGGAATATTTTGGGTTTGTCAACCTTGCATGCATGGATTAATAATGACCAGCGCTCAGGAAAGAGAATTGGGACTGGGGAACTTCTTGTGTGTGAAGGTGCATTTAGTTCTGGAGATTTCTTTCTATCAAGCCCTGCTCTTCTAGGCCCTCGATGCATTCTTCTTTCTATCTATTTGACACGTGGCTTCACTCACTCCGTCACCCACTCTAGAGCTTCAGACACTCGTTGTTTGCAGAATCTCAGTATTCAAGAGAAAGTGAATGTAGAGAAATTGGAATATCCTGGTAGGTGGGTCTGGGATTTCTTTCCAGGGACTATTCTTCGGGCTCATAACTCGTCGGGGGCATTTCAATAAGCTCCCCCTTTCTGTCTCGCAATATCGCATAATAAAACTGCCATTTTCTGGTCTGAATGCCTCGATGCAAAGGCAAGCCCGGCAAGCCCCAAGAACAGGTTGACAACACCAATGACCTTTTCCATTCCCTTCAGCAACTTCAACTTGCTTTCCAAGTTTTATCTTCACAAGTCACCTACATTTTGGAAATCCTCATACAACACATGATAGCCATGAGGAAACAACATGATCAAGTTGACACGATGCGGTCACAAGTGGAAAGTCTGCAGGTTCAATTTGCACCGGTTCACATGGAAATAGAGACAGTTCATTTAGCTAGTGACTCCTCCCCTCCAATGGACAATCCTCTTTTGGACATGAACATCCCAACAACAAACACGGACAATGAAGAGATGGACCCCCGATCAAACCAAGCAGGGTAATTAATTTACCCAGCAGAAATTTTGTAATGTAAGTACTCTTATCGGAGAACGGAATTACAATATGTACAGTGTTGGACAAGCAATTTTTGCCTCGCCTTTTGACACATTTTGGATCATTTTGTAACTCTTGCCTATTGACACATTTTGGATCAATTTGTAACTTTGTCCTTCCAATTTGACTCAATTTGATTATTGACACATTTTGGATCAATTTGTAACTCTGTCCTCCCAATTTGACTGATTTTGGATCAATTTGTAACTCTGTCCTCCCAATTTGACTGACAAAGGTACACATACCCTACACCCCTTTAAACAATGACACATTTTGGATCATTTTGTAACTCTACCATACACACCTTTAAACAATGACACATTTTGGATCATTTTGTAACTCTACCTTACATCCCTTTAAACAATGACACATTTTGGATCATTTTGTAACTTTGTTCTCTCAAGTTGACCTCCCAATGACCTCCCAATTTGACTTCCCAATTTGATTGACCTCCCAATTTGACTTCCCAAATTGACCGACAAAGGTACACATACCCTACATTCCTCTAAACAATAAGAAATAACCTTTCTTAACTTTGTTTTAAATTATTTATAAATTCAAATTATTATGTACAATACAACCTAAATGGATAGCAATTTCATCTACTCGGCCCTTCTTAGACTTGCAACTCTTCACCAACAAACCAAATAAAAAATATATACATTTATTTAATCACACAAGCCATGATAAAACAAATCAAATATTTTTTTTTACATAGCAATTTGACTCACAAAGATATACATACCTTACACCCCTCTAAACAATGAGAAATAACTTTTCTTAACTTTCTTTTAAATTATTTATAAATTCAAATTATTCTTCTCACATATACAATACAACCTAAATGGCTAGCGATTTCATCTACTCGACCCTTCTTAGACTTGCAACTCGTTAAACTCCTGATACCAACAAACCAAATAAAAAATATACATTTATTTAATCACAAAAGCCATGATGGAACAAATCAAATAATTTTATTTATTTATTTAATGACACGACTCGTGATAGACCGTCTTTTATGTAGTTTTTCCAGAAGAAAATTTCACAATTATATTAAGAAAATATAATTTTAACATCCGAAGTGTACATATATAATATCTTGGACAGGATAAATCCATGCACTACAACAACCAAAAAACTAAATACATAAACATCATGTCGGTTACAAACTTAAACTCCTTTACTAATACTCCTCAATGAAAAGAGTGATGCTATGATGACTGGATCTTTCCCAGGCTGAAAAAGGAGAGTGAATGTCCTCGCTTATCAAACAACTCATGGCTTGAAGGAAAAATACAACAATACACTCAAACAGGGATCAAAAGTGAGAAGGAGATAAAGTCAATAGATATTGATGAGCCGACGTTGTCCCTCCACTCCTTCAATCCATAAGTGAAACGTGATGTAACCCTCTGGTTCAGATAATGCTTTCTTTGAAAGCGCATCTGCTTCTTTGTTGTATTCCCGGTAAATGTGAAAGAACTGGATGCTCTCGAATTTGTTCCTAAGAATTCGAATTCTTTGTTTCCAGCCTTCAAGAGAGCTTACTCGTAATTCACTTTTTTCATTCATCCACTCGATAATTACCTTTGAATCACCCAGAATTTGAATCTTTGGGAGCGCAAGTAGATTTGCTAAAAATAAAGTAGCCCAGGCACCCATTATTTTCCCCTTCGAATTCAAACCGGGTCCACAATTCATGTACCATTTATGAGCCAAAGAGGTCGAAAGTTTAATTGTGCCTCCAAATCCACAACACCGACCATTTGCCTTTGTTGCACCATCAAAACAAGCTACTGGAAATTCAAAGATCTGATTTATAAAGCAGGAACACAATGAAGATTTGTTAATAATTTCCACAGGCTTGTGAACTGATCCAAGCGATCGGATCACTACCAATTGCACCGAGGGAGCTTTCTCTTCAAATATCATTGCATTCCTTTCTAACCATACAAACCAACATATTAAAGGAACTAAACTAGATGGAGCTGACCAATTTTCTGTCCACTTAGAAAGACTGTCATCTAAATTTCTTCCTCCCCACTTCTGACTAAAAATTCTTAAAGAGTAAATCTTATTCCACACGGTTTTTGTAAAGGAACATTGAATGAAGAGATGGTCTGTAGTTTCACTGTCGTTTTTGCACAGTAAGCATCTTCTAGGGCCTTCCCAACCTCTTCGTTGGAGATTTGGCCAAGTTAGGATCTTATTGTTTGTTGTTAGCCACACAAAGAGTTTAACTTTCAGTTGTAAATCCCACTTCCAAAAATTCTTACGCCATCCGGAAGCAGTCGACAGATTTTGAGTGGTGCAAATGGCCAAATAGACATTCTTTGAAGTCAGATACCCTGACTGATCCCCCCTGATCCATTGCAATTCATCAACGTTATTTGTTATGGTGATGCTCGAGGATTGAAGAGCTCGCATGTACCGGTCCCACTCTGCTGCCAGGTCCCCCAAAAGTTCTAAATTAGAGCTGTCAATCCACTCTGTCGAGCGGGGGTCGTGTTGTTGCATTTTTCAGGAATGAGCGAGCATTGTTATTCGTTTCTGATGCAGAGTAGACAGAAGGCTTGGAGACAAGAGCGATTGAAGACCCAAATCCATAATTATGTCTCTCTCGATCTCCACAAGTGACCCCTACCCTGGCTTCCAGCTAAGCCAATTTGTAATAAGATGAATCGATTTCAGAAGACCCTTCTAGATTTTAGAAGCCGAGAACTAAACGAAAGATTCTAAATATAGCCAGTTAACAATTGTCATAGAGTGGAGATATTTTTCTTTTAAAACATTTTTCCATAGACCTTCTCTTGTAAGATCTCTCCAGAGCATTGTAGTCGCCAATGCTTTGCTGAAGGTAAAAATGTTGAGGAATCCCCATCCCCCAAAACGTTTTGGGCAAGCGAGAGTTTCCCAATTAGCAAAATGGAGATGATGCGCATCTACATTCCCTTTCCATGAGAAATTAAAAAGAAACTTCCTTAATCTGTGGAGAATGGACAAAGAAGCAACAACTAAAGATAACCAATACACAAGCTAACTTTCAAATACAACTTTGCAAAGAGTATGTCTACCTTCCAAATACAACCATCTAAAGCTCCAATGACTAATCCTCTTTTCCACTTTTGTTAAGAGCCAAAGCCAATCTTCAACTTGAAATAGAAAAAATCAAATAATTTTATTTATTTATTTAATGACACGACTCATGATAGACCGTTTTTATGCACTTGAAAAAGTTTGTGTTTTTTATTCTTTGTAAAACGTTTCTCATTGTCCTTGTACAATTCGATGTGGGTGAGGTAGATATCATTGATTGTGAGTTGTGTGATTTATTACTTTAGTGTACGTTGTATATTGATAGGTGGTGTCGCCATACTTTAATCAAATTTTAGTGGACAATTTACCAATGTGATATGTAATTATCGTATGCCATATGCAAATATGTTAGTGTTATCCTTATTATAATTTTAAAAGTTTTTTTTTTATTTGGTTTGTTTGTTAATTTTTTAATTTTTTTTTTTAATTTAATTTTTTATTTATTTAATATTTAAAAACATTTTTTTAATGATATATAAGATTATATATATTAAAGTTATAGTTAAGTCAAACATTAAATTGGTGTATGAGATTTTTTTGTTTGTAGGATAAAAGATTTTTTTTGTGCAATCATTTAATTGTTAAAGTTTATGGAGGTATACATACTTTACCCTACTCTTTTTTGAATTTAAACTTGACTTCTTATAAGAAAATACATGTTCTTAACCATTAAACTCACTCAAGCTCTATATTCCACTCAAATTTTAAATATAATATTTGGTTTTATTCTTATATATATTTTATATTTTTCAGATTGTGACATTCTTAAATATTCACTTCATGTTATTTCTATATTTAATACATCTTCAATAAACCATGCCAAACCCTGCCAAGTGAAGAAAAAAAGGCTCATCCAAAAATGGAATACCCACCGAATATTCCCCACATTATATTAATAAGGAATTAATAAAAAAGGGTTTAGTTTGGAATTTAAAACATCAAAGGAAAGATTCGATCACTAATAAGTCACATTCAAGCCCTCCACACCTTCATTGTATTCGAGTAATATAAAGATAAAGGATTGTTATGTCCCTGCCATAGCATGGACATAATGTTTTGGGTAATTTGCATTATTATGTGTGCACAGTTTTAGAGGAATTATTATGTATTTTAAGGTAAGGTTTTTTTAGGTTGAAGGTTGGATTGGGTAAGGGAACTAGTTTGTCACCTCATTAATGTTGCGTAGCCTCGACTCGGAGGAAGTGCATTCGTCAGAGGTTGTACTAGGTCNTGTTTAAAAAGTGTGTGCGCGCGTGTACAAGGAAACAAACAACGTAGTCGACTCTGCGTCGCCATCCGACGACGAATAAGACACAACCCTGATGAGCATAAAAATATGACAAGGACGCACGAAAAGTAACTGTATGCATAAACGACGATCACACGACGATAAGTAGAACCGACTACCCGCCGTCCTACCCTGCAATGGTTAGGACCTCCAAGACACATAAGCTACACTCAAGCCCAGGTTCCCATCGATTTTAACCATTTAAGGTCTCAGGGCTGGCGACTGTTCTGAGGAGCATGGAGGTGTCTACATCCCGCCCGACACAAGCAGACTAAGCACACGAAAGGTTTACCAACCCAGTTCCACATTAAATTTAAATAACAACACCTTTCTCAGAATTAATTGGATATGCTTAATTCAAGACATTCCAACATATAAGTTCATCATTAATAATAGACATTACCATTTCCTAATCATTAACACGGAACAATATTAATGTTAGCATTACTTACCCTACGCATACAATCAACATCCTTTGCTTTGATTATTACTCTAGCCAATAATAACATTAACCTTAACAATTATTATTAACATTAACTTGACCATAAGCGTTAACATTTGGTATTACATTCAATGGCAACTATAAAGAATCCCAACTTAACATTAACATGAAACAATAATCATTAACATTAAACCACAATAATGTTAGCATCACCTCGGTAATATAAGGACTTCGCAATTTCTAACTAAATTCATGGTAAACTACAATGACTTCACCCTAGTGCTAGCATCATTATATTATGATATAAGGACTTCGCAAGTTAACCATCTAAGCTGCAAGGACATTTACTAATGATCAAGCCTTTAACATTCCGAGGTATTGCATTAGATTACACTATCAGTTCCTCACATGATAAATCACACATTCCAACATAAGACGATTTATTAAATAGCATTTCCTTAACTAATAATTCCATTTATTAGATTTCTTGAAATCAATGACAATAATTTCGACATTACAGTTGAGTCAAAATTTGAAATCAATTTCCAAATTTAACATTAAACAACACACTTTGAAAATTTAAGGATAGAGGAAAAATTTAATTGAAAACATGCTATTCTATGTGATGCTAAATGAAATAGATATTCCACCCTGAACATTTCTTGAAATACCACAAAATTTTTTTGTAAAACAAAGCTTAATGCTAGCTTAAACATTAGGATGCACCACGTGCTCCAAGGGTGCCACTCGCCAACTGGGTTTCTTTTGTGCAACGTGCCCTTCAGGATGCACCACGTGCTCCAAGGGTGCCACTCACCAACTGGACTGATTAGTAGACATCTATAACCCCTGGAGTCAACACTCTGCTAGGTGAACTTGTAGGAGACTAAGGGTTCTAAGGAATAATGCCCCCGCCTTATTGCGCGCCCCTTAGAATCATCGTGAGCGATTGTCGCAGTCTGCCCTCACGGCATCGTGGATCCTCTCGAACTAGGTAATCGTTAACCTACAGTTCGAGCCACGGCAGGAGTGCTAGTAGGCAGTGGCAGGGCTGTTGTCCACCCCTCTCCCTCAACCTCTCTGCAAACCGTGTGTGGCCCCTTTACTCCATATGTGAGTCTGGTCGGCAAGCCATCGTCAGCCTGCATCACCAACAATCATGTTAGAAATGTCAACATCAAATCATCAAATCAATGAAACATCACAGTAAATGTATCAACCCAGATAGCACACTCCTTGACTCAATCTGGAGTCTACGGGGGTTCCACCGATGCCTCTGCATCATCAAGGTCCAAAAACCCTGCACACTCAATAAAACTGAGTCAATAGCACCTATAAATGATTATCTGCATGTATTTATGGACAAGGTTATTTATCTTGGTCATAACATAATTAGGCCGAAAGGTGTACATCTATTGATAATGGGTAGAGTTTAAAAATTACTTTGATAGCGAACTGATTGCCATGTAAATGATTAATAGAAATTAAAATATTAACACCAGATAAATGAAGCATAATCGTTTATTTGTTAATGAACAATAAAATTTAATATATTCTTTTAAAGATTTGTTTCATCTTATCAACTTTTAGACGTTAACCAGCAGCTATTTAACTGCTGTGCTAGTATATGTATCTCACTCTTTAAAGTCAGGATCTCATTCGCCTGATCTGTATGCCCTTTTCACTGATGATCTGCGTGTCCGTATCTGACCAAGTGTTTGAAATGGTGTTAGTTTTACCGTCTGGGTTTTACTGATAAGTGATGAGAGCTTAAGTAAACAGACAAAGTCTTAGCAGGCGTAGTCAGCCAAGCCTGCTTATCTTGAATATATTTCGCTAACCAGACATTCCTTGTGATTCGCATGTTCGGCCAGATGTGTCTTTGTAAGGAAGCTGAGCTCACAATTTTTCTTTTGAACGCTCCGAGCATAAGGAAAATGGAAATGGCAGGGGGTTGCAGATATTGTGACGCAATTTCATGTTCTGAATTCCCATTCTCACATTATGAAATCCAATTCTCAGAGGCTGAGCACTATTGTGATTCAAAGAAAGATGACAGGGAAGAAGAGATTGCATTTTTAAGAAAATGGAGTTTTGTTCTGGGGTATTAACATCACCAGCATCAGCCACTGGATATTATGTTACCCTTTCCGATGGATCCGAATTTTTCGCACACAACTTGATTTTGGTGAGTTGTTCATGTTGTCCTGGACTATAGTAATGATGATATAAATTCGTGTTTTTTGTTATTTTAATATGGTTTAATTTGTGTACAGGTGAATAGGTCAGAGGTTTTCTGAAAAATGCTTGAAGAAGTAGATCTCAAGGAAAAGGAAACCAAGAAAGTGGTTATTCAATAAGTTGGTGGAGAAAGTCCCAAAGAGTTTCTGAAATTTATATACAGTTCCCAAGTGAGCTTATATACAGTTCCCAAGTGAGCTCTGAAGAAATGCATGCGAATTACAGAGAGCTTGTAAAGCTCGCCCATTTCTACCCAATGAATTTGCTCCTCGTGAAATTGGAAAAATTCGTTTCCAATAAGATTATGGACAAATTCATTTGCAATGAGATTGTGAGTAAGAACAACTGTATCGAAATTTTGAAGATGGATTATTTATATGACTTGGAGACAACGAGAGAGGCGGCTCTGAATCTTATTGTTATACCGAGGGTTAGCACTATTATCAACACCGATGGACAGAGCGCTTCGACCCCCCCCAGTAGAAGTTATACCTACCCTAACAAGTGCAGAGGAAGCAAAGCTACCGTTTCATCAGCAACGCTATGCCTCTTATGCACGGTTTGCAAACCATGTTTGAAGCACAACAATGGCTTTGTCTGCCTTTAACAACTATTACCAGCAGAATGGGGCCTCATTTTTCGATTGTTGAAAAAGTTGGTAATTACCTGGATTTCTTATATGTTTGTTCAATGGTTGTGAATTGTTCGACCTGTGAATGATTGTGCATGCCTGCTTGAGAATTATATCCCAGGAAATTTTCTTCCAACGAACAATTGTTTAAATCCTGTAAATCAGACTAGAATGAATCTTTGAGAGTTTACGAATTTTTCAAAACTTGAAACCATGACTCGGAGGATTATATCTTTCCCGGGTTTTAATTCTTAGAAAATCTGAGGATTAGATATTTCACGGGTTAGAGTTGGTGGACAATTACCGTCTAGAATTTTTTGGGAGGGCTTAACGTTTTTGTGGATTAAATTAACCATCAAATTCGCTAAGTACACTTAAAAGGAAGGACAATTTTTGTCGATCTATTTTCGGGAGAGCTTCCATTCTTTTATGAAATAACAGATCCATTGAATTGTACATGGACAATTCAAAAAGATGATCATTTTCGTCCATCTATTTTTCTTTAACAAATGCAAGGTTACAATTTTCGTCTTCGTTATTTGTCGATTTTTTTGTCCTTTTGTCAATGGCCTCTTTCAAACCGCCATCTACAAAGACTTCTTTCAGACTGTGATATGTCCCTTGTCTCTAGCCTACTGGAGGTCGTCATCTACCCTGGTTCTCCACTTATGTGGTCGTGTCTCTCGAAGAGTGAAATACACGCTCCAGATTTTAGCAGGAAATCTTATAAATTATGCTAACCAGAGGTCCAGATTTTAGCAGGAAATCTTATAAATTATGCTAACCAGAGGCTTGACAACTCAGGCTCGCCTCCATTCTGGCTTTGGCAGTGGTTCTAGTAGTGATAATGGTGTGGTGTCGTCTCCCTCCTGATGTCGATTGAGCGCCTTAAAAAATCGTACATGATTAGCCAAGATATCAACAAGTGGCATGGACATTGCCACATGTGGCTTGTTTTTATATAAATTGTTGGTATAAAGGGTTGAGGTTGGGTGTAAATTTAAAATTATTTTGGTAGGATAAATTATTTTATAATTTAACATCTAATTCAGAAAGTGAAAATGATTTGTTTTTTTTTTTAATTATATTTATATTATTATTCATTAAAATTTATCATCTATTTTTAGTTATTTAATACTTATATAATTCATAACTACTTAAAACATATTTATACATGTTATTCCAAAAAACATATAATTTATTACTTTAAAAACAATTTAATTTAGAAAAAAAATGAAAAAAAAAATTAAATTATATTTGTATTATTATTTACTAAAATTTATCATCTATATTCCAAGTTATTTAATATCTCTATAATTTAAAACGACTCAAAATATATTTATACTCTTTTTTACTCCTAAAAAACATATAATTTGTAATAATAATTTAATTTAATTTTAAGGTCACAATCAAGCTAGACATCAAATTGGTGCTAGACATCAAATTGGTGTATGAAACCCTCTTATTTCATACAACTATTTGGGTTCTTAATCATTAGATCCACTCAGACTATATTAAAAAAATGACAAAAAAATAAAATAAAAAAATAATATTTATATTATTATTCACTAAAATTTGTCATCTACATTCCAAGTTATTTAATATTTATATAATTTTTAACTATTCAAAACATATATATTTATACATATTGTTACTCCAAAAACATATAATATGTTACTTAAAAAAGCAAAAATTTAGATTGTCCACATACATTCATACTATATTCAAGTATTTATTGATGTCTTTTGTTTATTAGCTTTGTTGGGTTGTTTAGACCTACAATATAACAAAATAAAATTCTCAGAAAGATTGAAATTCCTTCACTTCAAGCTTACTTCGAAAGGGGTGGCATGTTTGGAAGGTGGGGGTTAGTTTCTTATAGCCTATTTACTTGTCATCACTTAAAAGTAGGGTTTAAGGTGCTTTCACCATCTTTGTGAGTTATTACATTTATATTGATTGCATTTTCCTGGATGATCCAAAATGGATTAATTTTTATGTTTTTTTCTTTTTTTTTTAAGCTTCAATGAAGTAGGACTAGTTGAGTTGAGTTATGAGATTTCTAGGATTATTAATAAGTAGAGCATGAATTCCCTCTTATGGACTTAAAACAAAAATGGTCCATTTTAGACCGTAAACATTATTTTTTGATAAAAACTTATCTGAATCGAATTCGACAAGAACAATTGGATATTGACATAGGACTCTAAGATGATCAATACATGCATTGTTAAGGCTATGGACGATGAAGGAAATCAACTTGTTGGTGTGAAGGGTCCCATGCCATCATGATTGATGTCCAATTTCATATGTAATGTATGTAAAGTTGGGAAGTATATTTTTGTATGTAAGGGAACAATGAGACTCTCACAATACCTTTCCAACGTGGGATAAAAGACAAACAAATAAAGAAATGAAGGAGAGACGAACTGGAGAGAAGCTGAAGCATTGGGGACACTTGACCTTCCA
Source organism: Picea engelmannii (assembly GCA_009831015.1). Classification (NCBI taxonomy): domain Eukaryota; kingdom Viridiplantae; phylum Streptophyta; class Pinopsida; order Pinales; family Pinaceae; genus Picea; species Picea engelmannii. The sequence goes on along the minus strand of ML783219.1, from coordinate 307,367 downwards.
ACTATCCTCCCAATCAACTCAACATTTTATATCATGTATCCCCACAATGAGAAAGGGGTTCTTTGGTTGTGAATGATGTAGAGAGGTTGTCGAGATGTCACTGAGGAGAATAGAGATGAACCAGAGAGCCTATAACTTGCCCATTGTTGAATAAATAAGAGCTTGGACGAAGCCAAAAGAATGATGGTTTTCCCATTTGGGTTTCCAGGGAAAATTTTGATTTTTATGCGTGATGATTGTTTGTGATTGTATTGTTCATGAAAGGGTAATGTGTGCACTATAAATTAATGGTTGTCTGATTTTTATTTAGAAAATGGAATTGTGTGCCACTTTGGACTTGAGATCATTTTATATGAATATGGTCATTGGGGATTCGTAAGCCAGCCTAACAACTCTTTTACCATAGTCGTGCATTGAGTTTTGTGTTGGGAAATTGACGACCATCCTTCTCGAGCCTGTTGTGGATTACTTGGAGATTTCTAATTTCATTTTTTGAGTCGTTGGGAATATCCTCGTCTTGTTAGGAGTTTTTTCTTTTCCCACAAAGCATAGACGTCATATATATCGAAGCCTAGGATTCTCAGGGTGATTATTAGTTGCCCACAGACCATATACACATTTTTCCCCATTCGTCAGCTATCAAATTTGCCCCTAGAACTTTCCTTTCAATTGTTTTTCAATAAATTCAACTTTCCCAAGTTTTCCCTACATGTTTGGGCTTTGAATCCGCCTCTTAGCTATTTTTTTTTGCCTACGGATCAACCCATTTCAACTTGGCTTCCTCTTTGGTGGAGTTCCCTTCCTCGGTCGATCAACAGTCATCCCTTGGTCGACTTGCATTGCCTCCGACTTGACTTGGACAAATTCGACTTGGATTCCTCTTTGGTCGAGTTCCCTTCCTCGATCGACTGACAACCATCCCTTGGTCGACTTGCATTGCCTCCGACTTGACTTGGAAAAATTCGAGTTGAGTCATTTCGACTTGGTCGACTTGCATTACCTCCGACCCAACTTGCCACATATTTCCGATTCATTTTTTTCCAACTCGACTTGCATTCCTTCTAACCTCCTCTTTGACTCGAGTTGTGGCTTGATTGGTCGAGAATTTTCCCGTCATCCAAAGAGACAAGGTTTTAATTGTTTAACATAGAATTTTGTCTTGGTGAGACAGATAGGCTAGAAGCCTTCCATTTACAGATCAAATGGTATCATAGCATAAGTTTGAATGCAGTTAGTGATACCTGTATGGTAAGTACTCACAGTTATTACAGAAGAAGTGGACAAGAGTTGTTTCTCGGCCTAGAGAGAAGTAGAGCATCAAGAATGTTGGGGGGACATTATGAAGGAGAAGAGGAAGAAGATACCAGGATCAGGTTGGATCGATTTGAGCAGAGTTTGGCCACATTGACATCAATGGTGTAACAATTATTGGCAACGAAGAGCAAGGAAACAGAGGGTTGTCATGAAGGCCCCAAGAAGGAATAAAGTAAGCTAGAGAAAGAGATTAAGACTAAGCCAGAGATGGGAGAGTGAAGCTACAACAAAACATGGGTACCTTTTTGTGTATAGGCCAAGGTGGACATCAAACATTATGTCGTGGAAGTGGATGCTATCAGGCTAAACTAATGGCTACAACAGATGGAAGTGTACTTTGGCGTGCATGAAGTAACTGGAAAACAAAAGATTGCTTTTTCTCAATTGAATCTTGAAGGTCATGCTTTGACATGGTGGGAGAGTGATGCAGTAAGCATAACACTACGAAATGAGCCACTAGTGACTGGTTGGGAAGTGTTCAAGAACATGATCAAGTCACAATTTTATCCAAAAGGGTATGAGGAACACCAACAAATAGTATGGAATTACTTCAGGAAAAGACAAGGACAATCAATCTAGGAGTTCACGATAAAGTTCAAGAAGTGAGCAATTCATATGGGAGTCTCTCTCAAAATTCTAGACTTGTTAGTCAAGTATTTGGGGGCATTGTTGCCTCATATTCGTAGGAAACTAGTGTTATTTAGAATGAAGACAATTGATGAGGCCAATATTCAAGAACAATACCTTAAGGGAGACAAGCGGAAGAAACAAACAAATCCTCACAAGCAAGTAGAACCACAAGAGTAGTAGAGAAAAAAGAAAAACAAGAATAAGTGGAATGAGAAGAAGATCATGGTAGCAAAAAAAGAAGAAACACCTTCTATACAACAATGTAAAGGATGTGATCAAAAGGGACACAAAGAGAATTGTTGGAAATTGCACCCTGAGAAGCACCCCAAATATTTTCAAAAATAAGAAAAAGAAGAAGAAGAAGAAAGCATTAATATCAGTGGATGTTGAGGAACTGGTGGATAGCACATCGGACCCAAAAGGGAAGATTAACTGCACTAATATTCAGAAATAAGTGGCATTATTTAGTTATAGTCACAAGGAGGAGAAGGTGATGACTAAACTTTTCTGCATTAAAATCCAGATGAAGAAAAGCAAGGTGGATTGTTTGTTCGATCTAGGTTCACAATCCAACTTGATATCTGCACAATTGGTTGAGAATCTTGGGTTGGAGACTCAAGAACATCCACATCCATACCCCCTGGGATGGATAAGGAAAGATGTGGAACTGAAAGTGAGCAAGCAGTGCAAATTTAAGTTTTTCATCAACAAAAACGTTGTTCATTAATTAGTCGTAAATGTGGTTCCTCTAGACATATGTGGAGTCATATTGGGAAGTCCATATTTGTAGGTGAGGGATGCCATTTTCATTAGGAGATCAAACCAGTATAGGCTAGTCAAGGATGGAAAATGTTATGCCATAAATGCACACCAAGACAAATCTAAGCTCTCTTTGATCGGTACTGTTATAACCCTAAATTGCACCACACATGCTTACCTAGCATCAGGCCAACTCATATCCCTTATTTTCCAAAAAACTACTGAACAACTCTTCTAAAAACTCCATTTTTAAAAATAAAACTCTAGAAGGCTCACTACAGCCCGCGGGCCCCGCTAGCAGGCCCACTACAGCCCGCGGGGGCCCCGCTAGCAGGCCCACTACAGCCCGCGGTTGCCTTCAGAATCACAAAAAATAGAAAGTTGTCGACGGAACGAGAAGCTTTTGGTCAGTTAACTGGAACTCCCCGCCATGCATGGCCGAGAGTTCGTCTAAAACCCTAGCTCCTTCTAGCCTATAAAAGAAGGGGTAGGGGTACTATTCAAAGAGGAAAAATCATAGCAAAGAAACTCTGCCAAATTGCCA
>ML783219.1:277854-296722 GCA_009831015.1 Picea engelmannii | reverse complement strand
CATTCTATTTTATCCCGAGCATGGGTATGCCCGCCTCGGTGAGACATTTGTTATTTTGCAGACGACACCTCCTGATTCCTGATTCTTGGGCTCACTCATTCAGCATATCAGTACAGATTGGTAAAAGATTGGTAATGTATTTCATCCATCAGATGCTCTTCTGACCTCACACATTAGGGGGCATCTGTTATAACCCTAAATTGCACCACACATGCTTACCTAGCATCAGGCCAACTCATATCCCTTCTTTGCCAAAAAACTACTGAACAACTCTTCTAAAAACTCCATTTTTAAAAATCAAACTCTAGCAGGCTCACTACAGCCCGCGGACCCCGCTAGCAGGCCCACTACAGCCCGCGGGGGCCCCGCTAGCAGGCCCACTACAGCCCGCGGTTTCCTTCAGAATCACAAAAAATAGAAAGTTTCCGACGGAACGAGAAGCTTTTGGTCAGTTAACTGGAACTCCCCGCCATGCATGGCCGAGAGTTCGTCTAAAACCCTAGCTCCTTCTAGCCTATAAAAGAAGGGGTAGGGGTACTATTCAAAGAGGAAAAATCATAGCAAATAAACTCTGCCAAATTTCCAAGTCCATTATTGTCCCAACCCTTTAGCCTTTCCTCAAGCTTTAGGATAAATTCAAGCAAAGCAGTTGGAGGACAAAGAAGAGGAAGAGCCCAGGATCAAGATCGAGGAACGGTGGTCGATCTCTAAAATCATTGTAAGTTGATTCATATTGAGATTAATGAAAAAGATACTTTTCCCGTCCCAAATACACGAGTCTCATCTATGTTATTTGATTTATGTTCATCTCTAACCCTCTAGTAGATCAGTAGCATGCATGCGTAGTTTTGTCTTGATTGCAGGAAGCTTTGTGGAAGGAGCAGCAGCAACAAGGAGATAAAAGCTCAACAGAGGATCTACTTCAACCGTCGATAAAAAGGTTAGTTGATTCTTCCCATGTTTGCCTGAGAAAAGGGGTTATAGGTCTGGGTAGGAGGTTAAAAGTTATTCTTGAAGGGTCATGATCTGCGTACAAGTTCAAAGCCCTAGTTTGTTAGTCCGTAGGGTAGAATACCCCACAACAGGTACTCATCAGGAAAGAAGAATCATGGGTAGTACAAATAAGTTTTTCTTCTTTTTTTTTATAGAATGAAAGCAACAAGGAGAAGGCGGTGAGTTGGACATGAATGCATCCTTGGAAGTATGTAGTGGCGAATAGCGTCAACAACTACAACAAGTTATTGAATCCTATAGGGAAGTGTTTCAAGAGCCTCAAGGATTGCCACCCAAGAGATAGGTTGAGCACTAGATTCGTTATTCTCAAAGTCACCACTCCCTAACATTGGGCTATATAGGTGGTCCATCATCAAAATAGATGAAGTAAAGAAGTAGTTGTAGTAGTTGTTGGAGAATGTGCATTGACTATCGTTCCCTAAATAAGATCACCATCAAGAATAGATATCATTTTCCAAGGATTGATGACTTGTTGGATCAACTGCAACAAGACAAATTCTTCACTAACCTGGACCTCAAATAAGGTTACCACCAAGTGAGGATCAAAGAAGAATATGTGTGGACGACAATGTTCAAAACAAGAAAAGGTTTGTACGAGTGGTTAGTAATGCCTTTTGGATTATGCAATGCACCTACAACATTTATGAGACTCATGAATGATGTACTATATCCCTTCATTGACTCTTTTGTAATGGTATATCTGGATTACATACTAATATTTAGAAATACTTGTAAAGAGAACTTCTCACATGTGACATAGGTGTTAGAGACCTTGAAGAAGAATTGCTTGATTGTTGACTTGTAGAAGTGTGAGTTTGGAAAGACTTCCTTGATATATATTGGACACATGATTGGAGGAGGAGAGTTGAGGGTAGATCCAGAGAAGATTGCAGCCATCACCCAATGGCCTATTCCAACCAATGTGACATAGGTTAGGAGTTTCATGGGAGAAACACATTATTTAAGGAAATTCATTGTAAACTTATCCATAGTAGCAGTTCCATTGCATGCCATAATTGCTAAAGGAAAGAGATTGCATTGGGGTAAGACACAACAAATAGAATTTTAATACTTGAAGAATAAAATCAGCAATGTTCCAGTCTTATCCATGCCGAATTTGCAATGACCTTTTGAGTTGGAAACTAATGCTAGTGGATATGCATTGGGAGCAGTACTCATGCAAAGAGGAAGGCATGTGTGCTACAATTTAGAGTTGTTTCATGGATTAGTGCTTGACTATCCCACGTATGATAAGGATCTCTTTGCAATTGCACAAGTAGTGAAGAAGTGGAAGCATTACCTCTTGGGAAAAGAAACTATCATACACACATACCATCAACCCCTTCAATATATACAAAGTCAGAGCAATATGTAGTAGGTGAGACATTACAAGTGGTTAGGTTTCTCGCAAAAATTTCATTTATTGATTAAGTACAAGAAAGGAATCAAGAATAAACTAGCAGACATGCTCTCTCAACCACCACTGAAGAAAATTGCAGCAATTGGAATGATAATGCAACTTGAGCCTTTCACTCATGAACTTCTGAGTGAATATTGTGAGGGAGATGGAGATTTCAAAGGAGTCTATAACCAGATGAAAGAGAGGGTATTCGTTGTCATGGAAGGAAACAAACACCACCTCTAAGATGGGATATTGTACAAGTTGGACAAACTATGCATACCCAATGACAGAAGAGTTAAGTTGATGAGAGAATCACACACTTATAGGGTTTCTAGAAATTTTGGTGTGACAAAGACAATGGTGAATCTGCAGAAGTATGCGTATTGGCCAAAGATGCAGGATAAGGTGGCAAAGTTTGTTAGAGGCTTAATTTTGTGCAGCACTAGCAAGCCAAGTAGCCAAAAAATTGGTTTGTACATGCCATTGTCAGTGTCAAACAAACGTTGGGAGAGCATTTCCATGGATTTTGTTGGAGGTTTTCCTATGAATCGTAGAGTCCATGAATACTTGTTCGTTGTGGTAGACTGTTTCAACAAAATGTGTGTGTTCATTCCTTGTAGGAAGATGATATCTAGACAAGAAGAAGTTGAACTATTTTTCAGCCATGTCTAGGTACATTTCGGATTGCCAACTTCTTTCATATCTGATAGGGACAACAGGTTCTTGGGAAAAATTTGGATAGCTCTTTGGGAAAGAATGGATACCAAGTTGAATTACTCCACTGCCTTCCATCCTTAGACTGATGGAAAAATCAAGTTAGTAAATAGGACGTTGGTGCAACTGTTGAGAGGATACAACAATAAACATCCAAATACTTGGGATGAACAGATAGTCTACATTCAAAATTCTTACAATAAAGCACTTCATTCTTATACTAATAAGTCTCCTTTCAAGACTTGTTTTGGTTATTTACCTCCTTCACCATTGGATATTATTTATGGACAACAGAAGGAAGAAACATGACTACAAGGAGAAGAGTAGAAGGAAAGAAAATTTGTGGATAAGATCAGGAAGATACATCTAAGGTTTCAATAGAAGCTCAAGAAGATCCAACAGTTATACAAATCCAGACACGATCAACACAGGGAATATCATAAGTTCTGTGTTGGAGACCAAGTGTGGATTTATTTCTGTAAGGAATGACTACAAGGAGCAACAAAGAAACTCAAGACCCTTAGATATGGACCATTTGAGATCATTGAGCAAGTGAACGAGAACACCTTCAGACTGAAACTTACACCTTATATGCAGATCATCTCAGTGGTGAATGTGGAGTATTTGAAGTTGTTTGAACCCTCCATGTTGGATGAGGAGGAAGAACATCAGGTTCTTTCGACTGTTGAATACTTTGCAACTCATGGACTTGAGAAGTTGAAGGAAGATATAGTGTTGCAGCACAAGGAGTGGAAAACTCGTAGAGGAAAGCAAGAAACGTGGTAGATTGGTCTCAAGGGGCATATTTCAAGGAAAGTGAAGTGGTATGAGAGGAACCAAATTGAAAGAAAGTTCCCTCATCTATCCTTGGCAGATTTTGGGGACCAAAAGTTTCCCAATGGGGAGGTGTGATACGAATCAGATCCAACAATAATAATTGGCTATTGACACAGGACTCTAAGATGATCAACACATGCATTTTTAAGGCTATGGATGATGAAGGAAATCAACTTGTTGGTGTGAAGGGCCCCATGCCATCATGATCGATGTCCAATCTCGTATGTAATGTATGTAAATCTAGGAAATATATTTTTGTATGTAAAGGAATAATGAGACTCTCATAATACCTTTCCCATGTGGGATAAAAAACAAACAAATAAAGAAATGAAGGAGAGATGAACCGGAGATAAGATTAAGCGTTGGGGATGCCTGACCTTCCAACTATCCTCCCAATCAACTCAACATTCTATATCATGTATCCCCACAATGAGAAAGGGGTTCTTTGGTTGTGAATGATGTAGATAGGCTTCCCAAATGTCACTAAGGAGAATAGAGATGAACCCGAGATCATGTAACATGCCCATTGTTGAATAAATAAGAGTTTGGCCGAAGCCAAAAGAATGATGGTTTTCCCGTTTGGTTTTCCAGGGTAAATTCTGAGTTTTATGCGTGATGATTGTTCATGATTGTATTGTTCATGAATGGGTAATGTGTGCAGTGTAACTTAATGGTTGTCTATATTTTATTTAGCAAATGGAATTTTGTTTCATTTTGGACTTGAGATCTTTTTATATGAATATGGTCATTGGGGATTCGTAAGCGATCCTAACAACTCTTTTACCGTAGTCATGCATTGATTTATGTGTTGGGAAATCGACGACCATGCTTCTTGAGTCATTGTGGATTACTTGGGGGTTTCTAATTTTGTTTTTTGAGTCATTGGGAATATTCTCGACTTGTTTGGCATTTTTCCTTTTCCCACAAATCACAGACGTCATATATATTGAAGTCTAGGATTTTTGAGGTGATTATTAGTTACCCACGAACCATATACATGTTTTCTCCCATTCGTCAACCATCAAATTCACCCCTAGAACTTTCCCTTCAGTTGTTGGTCAATAAATTCAACTTTCCCAAGTTTTCCCTACATGTTTGGGCATTGAATCCACCTCTTACCTATTTGTTTTTTCCCATAGGTCAACCCATTTCGACTTGGCTTCCACTTTTGTCGATTTCCCTTCCTCAGTCGATCGACAATCATCATTTGGTCGACTTGTATTGCTTCTGACTTGACTTGGAAAAATTTGACTTGAGACATTTCGACTTGGTTGACTTGCATTGCCTCTGACCTGACTTGTTGCATATTTTCTACTCATTTGTTTCCAACTCGACTTGCATTCCTTCTTACTTCCTTTCTGACTCGACTTGTGGCTTGATTGGTCCAGAATTTTCCAACATCCAGAGAGCCAAGGTTTTAATTGTTTAACAGAGAATTCCATGTTGGTGAGACAGATAGGCTATAATCCTTTCGTTTATGGATCAAAAACCTTGACAAAATCAACACATTGGCTTTCCCAATTAACAAGTTCATGAGAGATTTCAAATAAAAAAGTTCATCCCAAACATAATTTGTTTGTGAAAGTTATGCCCCTGACAAGGTTATCGGTTTTATCCACCTTCGCATTGTGTGGAAGCCAAATCACCCAATAACATTTGTATATTTTAGAAAGTTCCAAGTTTAAATAAAAAACCCTAAAACTAACCTCACTCCTTCCATTATTCCAAGACAAAAATAAGGAGAAAGGGTTTGTTTCTCTAGTAGCCATTGTTTTCTATTGCTTAAGTAGTGTAATATGAGGAGTAAAAGATGGCAAAGTAAAGGAGGAAAGGTGACATGTAGGATACTATAGTATATCATAGTGTCCAATAGCTCCGTAATGAGTTTAGATCTCTTTGTGTTTTTCATTGTAACTCTTTTTTATTAAGAATAAAGGAATATTCCTTCATTTTGATGGAGTTTTTCTCATATGGGTTTCTCCAGGGTAAAAAATAAACAAATGTCCATTATTTTTGTCTTGTGTTATTTGTTGTAGTCTATTGATGGCGTGTTTATCTTTATGTTAAAGCATTGAAAATATATTCAATGTACAAGACACGATAAGATGATCCTAACATTAGGTCTCCTTGTTGTGTGTGTGTACACACACACACACACATATGTTTGTGTGCACATATATATACATACATTATGGTGCAGACCTCCTGCCCTTATGCCGAGATCCATGCAAAATCTTCTCTAAACCTCGACAAGGGTTAATTAAACTTCTTGCCTAAGCCCACAAAGAATTTTGGGTCTCGCGAGTTGGGGCGCTTCGAATACTATGCCCTGGACCTTAGAAATAGCTGAAACGCGAAATGCAAATGGGCTAAGGTGTAAGCCCCTCTCTTCAGCCCCTTTTCCTATAGGACCACAACCAAGCCTTATGCAAACACCTTTCGCAACTCACGACTTTGCGAGTTGGAGCACCAACTTCTCGTGCCCTCCCCTTGTAAATCCCCGAAACACGATCCGTCAACGAAGGTTGACTTTACCCAAAGTGACGGGCGCATGCCACATGTCACTTATACTTTACTCTGCTTACGGGGTGATTTCTTGCCACCCGTCCACACGGATTTTCCAGCTTTCGCGATTCAATCGAGCAACCAATAGTCGTTCCTCTTTCTCTATGGATCCCCAACTCCGAAATTGTACCTTCGGTGAGATCGATGACTTTGTTCTTCCATCGATCCAATGGTTCTGGCTGTATCGAGATTTCGCCAATTGGAAATCTACCACACTTTACCCAAACCACTGGTCACTCGATTCCCCAAATTCTGATACACGAATTCACATACAAGATCAACGGTCCTTGTTGATCCATATCTGACGGTCACTACTCCTCCTGAGATTATCGGTGTTTAAAAGGCACTCAGTCCTAATCTCTTCGTTGTTATAAGAGATGCAACTGTTCACATGATTTTGGCACTTCCTCCTGAAGCGATTCAACCGTCTGATTCAACTTCTCAAGGACTTCTGATCAAATGAATTGGCGTCCTTCCTCATGAACTTAACTTCTGTGAACCAATTTAACCTTTGTTTCCCTTTGGAACAATTGAGAGGTTCTAACCCTCCTGAGATTCCACTTGCAAACTCAAGGCCTCCAAAAGGGTCCCTGCACGCACTCCTTGCGACAACTTTCAAATAACCTATGGTTATTTAGGGTCTTTGACTCCATGTACTCCTTGCAACAACAGTCTCTCAATTTCACTCTTGGATTTGTAAAATCCAAGACTCCACCCGACCTACACACACCTTGCATGGCTTTGTGCTCTACTAGCACTCTTTGTCTGTAAAGACACAATTTGAATCTCCTCTGAGGGTTCTAAGATGAAACATAGAACCTGGTCGATGCACTCCTTGCGGACCCTCCACTGCACTCTTTGCAGAATTTCTCAGAAAGAGAAACAATTGAAACTCATTCACCTTTTATTCAGAATTCAAACATTCAACATAGAATTCTAGAGCATACACACACACATTGGCATTGAAATAGAATGCACACAGAGAATGAAAACAAGCCTACAACATACCATTTAATAGGTGGTTCCAACAACCATAACAAACACATAGATTGGAATCAAAAGTTTTTTCTATTAATTCCAATGCTCCTATACATGGCGAATAACAACTAAAATGCATAAAATTCTTTGTCCTCCTATATTCCTCTCTGCATCTCTACAACTTATGAATTCTAAATTATGTTTTGTTGATACAAGGGTTGAGGGTGTCTATCATTCGTTTTCCCTCCTACTTCCTACGCTCCTAAAACTGTCTAATATAATAAATTAAATCTACCTACTTGTATTCATTACACAGAAATGCCCCTACATTCGACAAATGAGAGCAACGCTCAAGATCTGTTTACAATCTCCAAAACAAAAAAGTAAGTACGCTTCCCTAGATATTACATTAATGTCCATTCATTAATCTTCAAAACACTTCAAAATGTGCGTTGGTGCTTTTCCAGCTGTCTCCTTTGGTTAGGTGCGTGTCTTTGGATTTATACGATGCTCCTGCATCATACTCCCTTGCTTGAAAATTTTCATGAACTCCTGTTCATGAGGTCCTTCACTGTTCGTCCATGCTTTTGAATTGTTGTTTCATCCTCCCAACTAGAATCTTCAACTGGATGTCCTTTCCATTTGACGAAGTATTCAAAATACTCTTTTCTCCTGGTATTTTTGCTAATCCTCTTGTCAATTATGCTTTCCATCTGTGGCTTTTTAGCTACAAGCATTTGTTTTGTCCATTGAATATTTTCTTTTTTATCTTCTGCTCCTTCTTCTTCAACTCTGTAAAGTTACATATCTATGATATTGAATATCGGTGAGATTTCGACCCCATTGGGTAATTCAATCTCATATGTGTTTGTCCCAAATTTCCTTATGACCTTGCACAGTCCAATCTTTTTCATCTTCAGCTTGTTGTATGTTCCCCTTGGGAACCTCTCCTTCCTCAGATGTGCAAGAATCAAATCACCAACTTCGAATTGAATTTATCGCCTGTGTTGATCTGTTCTATGCTTGTACTCTTGACTTGAACTCTGCAATCACTCCTTAATTCTACTGTGAAGCTCCTTCATTCCTTCTGCAAATTCCTCTGCACTAGCACTCCTGAATTTAGCTTGTTCTGAATCTTTCAATTCAAAAACTCCCCTTGGTTGCATTCCATATACAATCTAGAATGGACTCTACCCTATGCTTCTATTGAGTGAATCGTTGTAAGAGAATTCCGCCTGTGGCAGAATGTGATCCCATTGACTGTGGTGTTCAGTCACTATGCTCCTTAACAAATCTCCCAAGCTCTTGTTCACGACCTCAGTCTGTCCATTCATCCGAGGATGATATGTTGAGCCAAAAGACAAATTTGTCCCCATATTCTTCCATAAGGTGCTCTAGAAATGTCCTACGAACTTGTTATCTCGATCAGAAAGAATACTCCTTGGCAAGACATGAAGTCTAACGACTTCCTTGAAAAACAGGTTTGCAATATGAGTTGCGTCACTAGTTTTTTAGCATGGTATGAAATGTGCCATCTTTGAAAATTTGTCTACCACTACAAATATTGAATCATATCCCCTTTGTGTCCTTGGAAGTCCCAATATGAAATACATGCTCACAGCATCCCACGACCTTTTTGGTATGGGTAATGGTTGGTATAACCCTGTGTTCTTCCTTTTTCCTTTCATGTGCTGACAAATTCTGCACCTATCCACAAATTTCTTCACATCTATCCTCATCCCTGGATAAAAATATGAGCCATTCAACTTTGAGAACATTTTTTCATGATCGAAGTATTCGACCAATCCTCCGTTGTGTTTTTCCTTCATAAAATTCTCCCTCATGGAGCATTTTAGAATACATAGCTAATTTCCCCTGAACAATAATCCATCCTAGATCATGTATTCAGTCCATTGGCTTCTATCCCTGAGAATTGGATTCTCAAACATCTCATATGCCTCTTTGAAGTCTGGATCATCCCTGTACATTTCCCTGAGGTTAACAAAACCCAAATTCTTGACTCTGAATTCCTGCATAAGTAAACATTTCCTGCTCAAAGCGTCAGCAACTTTGTTAGCAGTTCCAGAAATATGCTTAATCACAAAAGTAAAATTTTGCATGTATTCAACCCATTTAGCATGTTTATGGTTCAACTTCTCCTGATGAGTCACAAATTGCAAAGTGTGATTATCGCTGTACAAAATGAACTCCTTGGGAACTAAATAGTGCCTCCATTTATTTAGTGCTTATATGACTGCATAGAATTCTTTGTCATACGTGGAGTACTTGATCTTTTCTTCATTCAATTTTTCACTGAAATGTGTGATCGGTCTGTTGTCTTGGCTTAAGACCGCTCCAATGGCAAGTCCACTCGCGTCACACTTGACGTGGAATGTCTTGTTGAAATCTGGCAAAACCAAAATTGGTTTCGCAGTGATCTTCTTCTTCAGTAGGTTGAAGCTCTTCTCCGCTTCCTCCATCTAGTGAAAAGATGTATGTCTTTTCTTCACCGTATCCATCATCAGGGACTAATTCCACTGAAGTTTTGGATGAATTTCCTGTAGAAGCTAGCCAAAGCTTATAACTTCAAGCACGCTCTTCGGCGATGGCCAATCCTTAATCACATTTATCTTTTCCAGATCCATTTTTAATTCATTTGCAAAGATAAAAAAACACAAATAAATGAGTTTTGTCCTCATAAATGACGATTTCTTCATATTGATCAACAATTTCTCTTGTTGTAACCTCCTCATCATTGCAGCTAAATGATTTAAATTCTCTTCTTTAGTTTTGCTGAAAATTAATATATCATCAATATATACAATGACGAATTTCCCAATGAAATCCTTCAGGACTTTGTTCATCAACCTCATAAAAGTACTGGGTGCATTTGTTAAGCCAAATGGCATGACAAGTCATTCATATAACCCTTCATTTGTCTTGAATGTTGTCTTCCATTCATCACCTTCTCTCATTCTAATCTGATGATATCCACTTTTCAAATCAATCTTTGAAAAAAAAAATTCTCCACTCAAGCAATCCATCAAGTCTTCCATCCTTGACAATGGGAACCTGTACCTGATGGTAATTTTGTTGATTTCCCTTGAGTTTGTACACATTCTCCAGCCACCGTCCTTTCTTGGGCTAAGCATTGTCGGAACAATGCATGGACTCAAGCTCTCCCAAATCAATCCTTTGTCCATTAAGTCTTGGACTTGTCTCTTAACTTCTTCATTCTCCTACAACGTCGACCTGTACGCTGCTTTGTTTGGAAAACTAGTCCAGGTATAAGATCAATACGATGGCTTATACTCCTGATAGGTGGCAACGAACAAGGTAGTTCATCCACTACTATATCAACAAAGTATTCCAACAACTCCTGGATTTCTTCCGGTAAATCATCTATCCTAGTGTTGTTTAGAACAATTATGGGCTTCCTAACCACAATGAATTGTGTGTCTTCCTTTTTCTTGACTTCCTTAATAAATTCCTTCCCACTCATGAGAAGTACAATGTTTCTCATCTTTTTTTTCACCTCTTTATTCTTAATCGACAACAACATGTGCATCCTACCGCTTTTCTCCAGAGTGTACGTGTTCTTTCTCCCATCATCCACCACATTTCTGTCATATTGCCATGGTCTTCCCAGCAATAGATGACAAAGATCCATGGGAGTGACATCACATAATATCTCATCTTTATATCCTCCTATTTTAAATTCAACTAAACATTGTTCAGTGACATTTACCTGATGTCCTTTTTGTAGCCACGAAACTTTGTATGGTCTTGGATGTGCAACAGTCTCCAGCTCCAGTTTGTCTACCATTTTCGTAGATACAAGATTATTTGTGCTACCACTGTCTATTATGACCTTGCATACCCTGTCTTTGGTTTTGCAAGTAGTCTGAAACAGACTGTTTCTTTGGGTCGGGTTCTCTGGCTCCCTTTCTGGTTTCAAGAGAACTTTCCTCATCATCAAAGATCTTCTACCCTCAGCATCCTCTACCTCAACATTCCATCCTTGAGCCTCGGCAATGTGAGTTTCACCACCATCTTTCTTCATATCTGGACACTCATAGGATTTATGTCTGATTTTTCTATAGACAAAGCATTTCACTTCGCCTCCTCTGCCTCTTCCTCTTCCTTTGACTTGAGGAAAAGTATTCCTATTAGTATATTGCCTCCCCTATGAGCTTCCTCCTCTCTTAGGTTGAGTTTGAGGTTTCTTCCCCTCTTCTTTAGGTTTTTGAGTTCTTCCCTGGGTAGTCATCCTACCTCTACTTTGACTTCTGCCTCGGCCTCTTTGACCTTTCTTTCATCTCAACTTCTCTTCAGCTTTCAAAGCCATCTGATAAGCATCTTCTACGGTTCAGATGGTCATGATGCTCATCTCGTCCTGAATGTCATACTGTAGACCATTCATATACTTGGCAACTTTCTCATCATCGCTTTCCCGATGACCTGCTCTGATGTTTATCCTATAGAAATCTTCAGTGTATTCTTTCACTGACATCATCTTTTGTCTCAAATTTTGCATCCTCCAAAACATATTTATTTGATAATCTCTGGGTATAAACTTGGCTTTCATTTTTGCAACCATTCTATCCCATCTTTTGATTTTCTACTTGCCCTTGCAATGTCTATCAGCCTGCAATTCATCCCACCACAGTGTTGCATGCCCCTTAAGTCTAGTAACGACATGTTTGACTTTCTTGTCTTCCTCGACATCCTCATAGTCTAAGTATTTGTCTAAAGCTCTAATCCAGTCTAGAAGCTCTTCAATATCCAAGTTGCCTTTGTACATTGGAATGTCCATTTTTTCCCTAGCACCTATCCTAGTAACAGCCTTGAATAAGTGTTCTTCCGTAGCATCTTCGACTACAACTTCTTCGTTTTCAGCTTCATTTTCACTTTCATCTTTGCTTATATCCCCAACATTAACTATGCGCCTCTGTGTTGTCTCCATAGCATCAAGCCTAGCACGTAATTCACGCATTTCTCTTTCCACTGCAGGATCAGGCATTGCCCTTTCTCTTCTTCTCGGTGGCATGACTGTAAAATTCCTCTTTTCTCTCTGCTACAGAAAGAAAAGAACTTGTTCTAGGCTCTGATACCACAACTGGTGCAGACCTCCTACCCTTAGGCCGAGATTTGCATAGGATCTTCTCTAAACCTCGACAAGGGTTAATTAAACTCCTTGCCTAAGGCCGCAAAGAATTTTGGGTCTCGCAAGTTGGGGTGCTTCGAATACTATGCCCTGGCCCTTGGCAATAGCCGAAATGCGAAATGCAAATGGGCTACGGTGTAAGCCCCTCTCTTCAACCCCTTTTCCTATAGGACCATAGCCAAGCCTTATGTAAGCACCTTTCGCAACTCGCGACTTTGCGAGTTGGAGCACCAACTTCTTGTTCCCTCCCCTTGTGAATCCCCGAAACATGATCCGTCAATGAAGGTTGACTTTACCCAAAGCGACGGGTGCACGCCACCTGTCACTTCTACTTTAATCTACTTATGGGGTGAGTTCTTGCCACCCCTCCACACGGATTTTCCGGCTTTTGCGACTCAATCGGGCAACCAACAACCGTTCCTCTTTCTCTATGGATCCCTGACTCCAAAATTGTACCTTCGGTGAGATCGACGGTTCTGTGCCTCCATCGATCCAACAGTCCTGGTTGTATTAGGATTTCACCAATTGGAAATCTACCACACTTGACCCAAACCACTGGTCACTCGATTCCCCGAATTCTGATACGCGAATTCACATACGAGATCAATGGTCCTTGTTGATACGGATCTGACGGTCACTACTCCTCCTGAGCTTATGGGTGTTTAAAAGGAACTCAGTCCTAATCTCTTCATTTTTCTAGAAGATCCAACGGTTCATGGGATTTCGACACTTCCTCCTGAAGCGATTCAACCATTCGATTCAACTTCTCAAGGACTTCTGGCCAAACGAATTGGCGTCCTTCCTCCTGAACTTAACTCCTGTGAACCAATTTAACCTATGTCTCCCTTTATAAAAATTGAGAGGTTCTAACCCTCTTGAGCTTCCACTTTCAAACTCAAGGCCTCCAAAAGGGTCCCTGCACGCACTCCTTGCGACAACTTTCAAATAACCTCTGGTTATTTAGGGTCTTTGACTCTGTGTACGACTTGCAACAACAGTCTCTCAATTTCTCTCTTGGATTTGTAAAATCCAAGATTCCACCCAGCCTGTGCACACCTTGCACGACTCTGTGCTCTGCTAGCACTCTTTGCCTGTAAAGACACAATTTGAATCTCCTTTGAGGGTTCTGAGATGAAACACAGAACCTGGTCGACACACTCCTTGTGGACCATCCACTGCACTCTTTGCAGGAGTTCTCAGAAAGAGAAACAAATGAAATTCATTCACCCCTTATCCAGAATTCAAACATTCAACATAGAATTCTAGAGCATACACACACACACATTGACATTGAAATAGAATGCACACAAAGAATGCAAACAAGCCTGCAACATACCATTTAATAGGTGGTTCCAACAACCATAACAAACACATAGATTGGAATCAAAAGTTTCTTCTATTAATTCCAATGCTACTGTACATGGCGAATAACAACTAAAATGCATAAAATTCTCTATCCTCCTATATTCCTCTCTGCAACTCTACATCTTATGAATTCTGAATTATGTTTTGTTGATACAAGGGTTGAGGGTGTCTATCATCCATTTTCCCTTCTACCTCCTACGATCCTAAAACTGTCTAATCTATTAAATTAAATCTACCTACTTGTATTCATTACGCATAGATGCCCCTACATTCGACAGATGAGAGCAACACTCAAGATATGTTTACAATCTCCAAAACACAAAAGTAAGTATGCTTCCCTAGCTATTACATTAATGTCCATTCATTAATCTTCAAAACACTTCAAAATGTGCGCTGGTGCTTTTCTAGCTATCTCCTTTGGTTAGGCGCATGTCTTTGGCTTTATACGATGCTCCTACATCACATTACATATATATATGTAATGTATGTATATGTGTGTGTGTGTGTGTGTGTGTGTGTGTGTGTACATACATACATACATATACATATACATACATACATATAGTACATTACATTATATATATATATATATATATATATGAGACAAAGGGTACAATTATAGTGAAAGGTTCTATCCAACCTACTAATATAACACTAGAAATGTAATAACTCAATATCTAGGGCTTAATAAGGGATTTTATGCTTAACATGGAGCTTGGTCTAGATATTAACATGCCCCTCCCCTTCAAACAAGTGTCATCCTAAAATATTGAATAATCATAGGTGTTTCTGCATGAATAAATCATCTTCCCATGTCCCCTCTTCCACTAGTAGGTTATTCCATTTGATGGGGTACTCAATAATTGCTCGATTTTGTAGTTGCTTAATCCTTGTTTCAAAGAGTGTTTTTTGTTCTAGTATGATTTTCGCTTCTTCATTAATCTCGAGTAAAATAGTTTGGATTGAGATCTTGTCACTGATTACCTTCTTTAATCAAGAAACATGGAAGATTGGATGTGCACATGAAGATGGAGGAAACTCCAATTTGTAAGACATATTTCCAATCCTCTGCAACACCTTATAGGGGCCATTATATTTGGGTGACAATTTATTTTCCTTCTTTTGTTGCTTGATGGACATCTATTTATATGGTTGTAGTCTCAAAAATACCCAATCCCCCACTTCAAATTATTTTTCCCTATGATGTTGATTTACTTTTTGTTTCATCCTATTGTGTGCCGTAACAAAGTTGTCCTTCAATAATTTGAGAACCTCGTGTTGGTTCCCTATATGTTCATCCACTACTTGAACCTTTGCAGTCTCTTCCAAGGGAGACATGATGGATGGAAGATGATATACATAGAGTGCCATAAATGGGGACCTTTTTTATGAAGTATGGAAGGATGTGTTGTACCATGTAAGGTACCAAATGTATTATATAAAGAAAAAACAGAAATATTACGACAAATACCAATGGAACAACAAAATATAGTGAATAATAACACCAACAATGATACCTTTATTGATAGAAATCCAATTTAGCTTGCCTCTTCGAGCAACAAACCCCCAACGAAGCATAACTCTATTACAATAAATCTCAAGAAAATACTTTCTCATGCCTTCTACTCCTATTTATACTAATTTTGTCTTCTAAAGAATATTCTAGAGGAAGATATTTCTTGAAGAGGAATCTTCTATTAAGTCTTCTTACATTAGACTTGTTCACATCATTATATAGGAATAATTTACTAATTTTGGCCTTTATTACATAGAAAACATATTATTATGCCTATGTGAGTGGTTAGGGAGGTTAGGTCCCTAGCATGCCCCCCCCCTTGAAAAAAAATGTTGTTCTCAAGGATTTAGATGGGGAAATTGTTGTAGAATGGTAGTCGACTCCCGGGTGGCATATTTTAGTGGTGTATCCTTCCACTAAACTAAAACTTCCTTGATGGTGCACTGACAAAGACGATGCTCGTGTTGGCCTAACACTACTTTTGGTTGCAACCAAATGGATCATTCTTCATCCAAGTCAGGGAGACTAGTTTGATTCTTTCACTTGGTTCCAATCACTTTCTTTAAGTACGAGACAGACATGAAAAATAGGATGGATCTTATAGTGATTAGGAAGAGCTAACTAGTAGGCCATGGGCCCCACTCACTTGTTAAATTTATAAAGACCATAAAACTTGGGGGAAAGTTTCTAACAATGTTCATATTTGAGTGAAATTTGCTTATCATTTTGTAAATGAAGAAACACCTAGTCCCCTTCAACAAATTGACATTCTAAATGACTGTGATTTGCTTGTTGTTTCATGTGATTCTGATCCATCACCAAATTTTCTTTAAGGGTACGGAGAATGGCCACATAGAATGTAAGAGTGTTGTTGACCTCCTGAACCTTGGAGACACCTGACATGTATGAGAGAACCGACGATGGATTTTTCCCATATACCGCTTAAAATGGATCCATGCGAGTGAAAATATGGTAAGATGTGTTGTACCACCATTCATCTAGGGGTAACCACTAAGCCCATTAATTTTGTCGTTCGGACGCAAAACACTGAAAATATGTTTCCAAACACTTGTTGACAACTTCAGTTTGTCCATCATCCTAGGGATGATAGGTAGTGCGAAGATGCAATTGGGTTCCTTGAAGCCTGAACAATTCTTGCCAAAAATGATCTGAAATCGGATCCAGAAGCCTGACAGGGCTTGAAAAATGCTCAAAAATGAAAGTGCTCGGAATGCGAAGAAACCAGTGCCATTGCACCCGTCTCATCTTCTTGATTCTGGCGGTATATTTACTTTGTCAAACGGGCTCCGTATGGAGAATATATCGCATTCTGTCCGAAAAGTCAAACATGCAAAAAAAATTGTTGACTGTGCAGTCCGTACAGTCCGTACGGATGCTGATGTGGCATGTCTGTATGCTGATGTGGCAGGTCTGTACAGGTGACATGGCAACCTCGGGTAGTGACACATGGCAGGCAGATTTGGACATTTGGGCGTATGGATGGACCTATCCGAAGGTGACACGTGTCACCACTGGAAGGGTGACATGTGGCACGAATGACGTGGAAAGGATGATGTGGCAGGTGACAGAGCCATACGGCAGGGCTGGCGTGGCAAGATTGATGTGGCAGTACGGTCAACAGGTGGCAAGCATGTGGTCGAATCATTTGTTGACACGTGGCGTTTAATTGGCAAGTGATTGAGTGCCACGTGGCCCAATCACGGGCTGCCACGTGGCACCCAGGTATTGGTTGAATTGGTTGTGTTCAAAAATTCGCATAGTCCACCGGATTCGAACCGTGGACCTCCCCCACCAGCTAAGCCTTCACAAATTCCGACCGACCGACGGGTTATACATTGTACGTTGTAAAATATATGTATTTAATTGTATTTAACTTCAATGTATGTGACCGTTTGCCGGGGGGGGGGGTCGGGCCAGGGCTTAGCCCTGACCCACGGTTCCATTGTGTTGAGATGTGACCATACCCTCCGAGAATTGGCGCGGGGTTTTGTGTTTAATTCACGGTTTTATTATATACCATGTGACCCGGGAGTCAATTGCTGGAGTTAGCGCCGAATGGCTTGGCCATATGAGGCCATACGACCTTGCCAAAAGGGGGGCGCGCCAGGGATCGGGGGTTGCGCCCGTATTATAACTATATTATAGTTAAAAGTGGGTTTTTTAACCAACTTTTGATTTTTTAATTGTAATTAATCTTTTTTAATGGTTTTTGGGAGTTATTGGGTAGTTTTGGAGCCTAACTTCTTGGAGGAAGTTGGAGATGAGCAACCAACTTCTCAGCTATATAACCAAGGCCTGTTTGAGGCCAGGGGACAACATTGGGGGCATTCAGAGTAGAATTATGCTGAGGAGAAGCCAAGCCAAGCCATTTTGAGGCAGAGAAGCTTTTGAGGAGGAGACGTTGTCGGATCATTTCTGGGAGCTCCGGACGTCCGTTTTGCGTGTCGTTTTCTTTGCATGGTTCTTGAGATCTGGAAAAACATGACCAGATCAGTCTTGTAGCCATTTGGCATTGCAGCGATGTACTTTTTAGCATTTGAACAGAAATAAAGAAGCCTCTCCCACAGAGAAAAGGCCCGGAGACGTAGGCAAAGTTGTGTCGAACTCCGTTATCAATCTGCGTGTTATGGTTTGTTGTCTATTATTTCATTTCAGATCTGCATATGTGTATATGGCTGTCATAATTCCTCTTCTTTCCTCATTCTTTCACTAAGTTTCTCAAATGGTTAATTAACGCATGCAAAATTAAAACTCAACCATAAGTCATTGAAAAATCCTGACGGATCAAGTGGTATCAGAGCTAGTTGACGTTTGGATTTGAGTTTTTCATGTTAACCAGGGAAAAGCTACAGCGTGGTGAAGGTGAGCTTGTTGTAGAGAATCCATTAATTGGGTTGAGAAAAAGAGCTTCTCACAGTGAGAAGATGGCATCGGAAGAAGGGATTTCTCAAGATGAGAAAGAGTTCCAGAAAACATTCCTTGCTATGTCGGAGATGGTGAAAGTCTTGTACAAAGATTACTTGGAACGGAAGCAATTGGTTTTGGGTGATTTTTCAAAGGGAAAAAGTGAATAGGAAGAGGACCATCCTTAGATTCCTCCTTCACCTCCATCAACACCTCCTTCTTCTCCTTCTTCTTCAAGTTCCAGTTCTAAATCTAGTGGAAAGAAAAATGTTCATAAGAATAAACATGAAATGCCATTGTTAAAACTTGATGTAAAATTTGAGTTACCCATATATGATGGTGAAGTAAATGCAGAAAAACTTGATAACTGGATCAGGCAGATGGA
>ML783219.1:246243-277144 GCA_009831015.1 Picea engelmannii | reverse complement strand
GATGTTGTGTCGTTAAGAGAATGTGGAATGATCTTAGGTAGTCCATACTTATTTGATCGTAAGGCAATCTTCTACAGAACAAAGAATCAATATCAATTCACTAAAGCAGGTCATGATTATGTGGTTCATGCTCATCATGTTAAGGAAAATAACACACTTCAAACAATGGAACAGTTAACGAATGCAGTGCAAGTATGCAACAAACCAATAATTATTTCAAATGAAGTAATTGATCTTAAGCAAGAACAAAATATGGTTGTTGAATGGAAAATCAATCATAAGTTGCTTCAAGATAAGCTCATGTCGTGCAGATATCTAAAGTATATCAACTCATTTGTAGTTGTCTTCTTGATACTGTCATTAGCAATGTTTTCTACATGGATGATAGTGGCTTCAGTAAGATGTAACAGGGTTCAAATGGCTAACAATATACTATCAGTTGTCATGATTGTGTTACAGTTGATCTTGATGAGACAGGTGCACAGGACAGAGTCCAGAGACAGAGAGCAAGTTGGGTGGCCTATCCCAAGCTTGTTGACTAGTCAGTAACCTTTTGGGGACCAAAAGGTCTTATTGTGGGGAGGTGTGATCTGAAATCAGATCCAGAAGCCTGACAGGGCTTGAAAAATGCTCAAAAATGAAAGTGCTCGGAATGCGACGAAACCAGTGCCATTGCGTCCATCTCATCTTCCTGATTCAGGTGGTATATTTACTTTGTCAAACAGGCTCCATATGGAGAAGATATCGCATTCTGTCTGAAAATTCAAACAGGCAAAAAAAATTACTGACTGTGCAGTCCATACAGTCCATACATACGTTGATGTGGTAGGTCCGTACAGGTGATGTGGCAGCCTCAGGTAGTGACACGTGGCAGGCAGATTTGGACATTTGGGCATACATATGGACCTATCCGGAGGTGACACATGTCACCACTGGAAGGGTGACACATGGCACAGATGACATGGAAGGGATGACGTGGCAGGTGACAGAGCCGTACGATAGGGCTGGCGTGGCAAGGTTGATATGGCAGTACGGTCGACAGGTGGCAAGCATGTGGTCGAATCATTTGCTGACACGTGGCGTTTAATTGGCAAGTGATTGGGTGCCACGTGGCCCAATCACGGGCTGTCACGTGGCACCCAGGTATTGGTTGAATTGGTTGTGTTCAAAAATTTGCATAGTCCACCGAATTCGAACCGTGGACCTCCCCCACCGGCTAAGCCTTCACAAATTCCGATCGACCGACGGGTTATACATTGTACGTTGTAAAATATATGTATTTAATTGTATTTAACTTCAATTTATGTGACCGTTTGCGAGGGGGTCGGGCCGGGGCTTAGCCCCGACCCACGGTTCCATTGTGTTGACATGTGACCATACCCTCCGAGAATTGGTGTGGGGGTTTGTGTTTAAGTCACGGTTTTATTATATACCATGTGACCCGGGAGTCAATTGCTGGAGTTAGCGCCGAATGGCTTGGCCATATGAGGCCATACGACCTTGCCAAGAGGGGCGCGCACCAGGGCTCGGGGGATGCACCCATATTATAACTATATTATAGTTAAAAGTGGGTTTTTTAACCAACTTTTGATTTTTTAATTGTAATTAAGCTTTCTTAATGGTTTTTGGGAGTTATTGGGTAGTTTTGGAGCCTAACTTCTTGGAGGAAGTTGGAGATGAGAAAAAAACTTCCCAACTATATAACCAAGGCCTGTTTGAGGCCAGGGAACAACATTGGGGGGATTCAGAGCATAATTATGCTGAGGAGAAGCCAAGCCAAGCCATTTTGAGGCAGAGAAGCTTTTGAGGAGGAGATGTTGTTGGATCATTTCAGGGAGCTCCGGACGTCCATTTTGCGTGTCGTTTTCTTTGCATGGTTCTTGAGATCTGGATGAACATGACTAAATTAGTCTTGTAGCCATTTGGCATTGCAGTGATGTACTTTTGAGAATTTGAACAGAAATAAAGAAGCCTCTCCCACAAAGAAAAGGCCCGGAGACGTAGGCAAAGTTGTGCCGAACTCCGTTATCAATCTGCGTGTTATGGTTTGTTGTCTATTATTTCATTTCAGGTCTGCATATGTGTATATGGATGTCATAATTCCTCTTCTTTCCTCATTCTTTCACTAAGTTTCTCAAATGGTTAATTAACGCATGCAAAATTAAAACTCAACCATAAGTCATTGAAAAATCCTGATGGATCAAAAAACTATTGATGAAATTTGGATCACGGTCAGAGACAATAGAATGATGCATGTCGTGGAGTTTGAAGATATTATCGATAAAAATTTGAGCCATTATGGATGTGGTGAATGGGTGTTGAAGAGCACATAAATGAGCATATTTGGAAAGATGATCTACTACGACCATGGTGACTGACTTATTGTCTGATTTAGCTAAGCCAATAATGAATTCCATGGAAATATCCATCCAAGTAGTAGGTCAAATAAAGAGCAGTTGGAGTGTTTCTGGAGCTTTGATGGTTTCTCCCTTTTTTCATAGACAGATATCACATTCAACCACAAAGGTGCAGATGTCATGTTTCATACCTTCCCATAAAAAAGAATGTTTGTCCCATTCATAGGTTTTGGTAAAGCTTAAATGCCTAGTTGTGGGTGAAGCATGAAGCTCAAAGATCAAAGTGGATTTGAGGTTCAATTGTTTGCTTAAATACATGAAACATTTATAGTGAATCTCTTAATTGTGCCAAGAGTATCCTAGAGAAGCTTGAGAATCTTGTTGCAATTGTTGGATCGGGCTATAAAATTTGGGTTCTTGCAACCATTCTTGGAGAATGACTTGAATCCAATATGATACAATGAAAGAGAGGGAAAAGAGGGACTCTTCTTCTTAATATTTCCTTGAAAGAGCATCAACAACCACGTTATCTTTTCCCTTCTTGTAAGTGATCTCATATTCATATCCAAACAACTTGGTCACCCATTTTTGTTTCTCTGGGGATGAAATTATTTCTTCCAAAAAATACTTGAGGCTACGATGGTCAGTTTTAATTTGTAAGAATTTCCCAATAGATAAGGACATCGGAGATCCACTACATGCAAAATATCCAAAATTTCCTTTTTATAGGTTTATTGGCCTAAATGTCTCTCTAAAAGTTGTTTGCTAGTGAAATCCAAAGGTCGGCCATATTGTATGAGGACTACTCCAATTTCTTTCCTTCAGCATCACATTCCAGGAAAAAAGTCTTGGTGAATTCTGGTAGTGTCAGGACAGGAGTCATGCACATAGCCTCTTTCAAGGTGTGGAAGGATTGAACAGTTGTGAGAGTCCAACTGAAATCATTATTTTTAAAGAGACTAGTGAGAGGAGCTGCAATTTTTCCATAATTATGAACAAACTTGCGATAATATCCCATTAAACCTAGGAAACCACACAAGATTTTAAGAGTTTTAGGGCGATTCCAATCCTTCATAGCTTCAGTTTTCTTAGGATACACCCTTACACCATCCTTGTTGACAATATGACCCAGGTACTCTACTTCAGAGGTTCCAAAATTATATTTAGACTGTTTGAGAAAAAGTTTGTGCTTAGGAAGTAGATGTAGAACTTGATCCACATGAACGAGATGGGATTCCCAAGTTTTACTATAGATGAGAATATCATCAAATAAAACTAAGACAAAATGACAAGGGAAAGGATGGAATACATGATTCATGAGAATTTGAAAAGTGGAGGGGGGGTTACACGGGCCAAAAGGCATGACCAAGAACTCATAGTGATCCTCACGAGTTCTAAATGCAGTCTTGGGAATGTCTTCCTCTTTCATATGTATCTAGTGGTATCCAGAACAAAGATCAAGTTTGTAGTAAGCACCACTCAATTCATCCAAAAGGTCATCAATGACATGAATTGGAAATTTGTCTTTGATTGTGAGTTTGTTGAGGGTGTGAAAATCAAGACACATGCGCCAAGTGCCTTCTTTCTTGAGTACCATGATTACAGGGGAAGAATAGGGGATGGTACTAGGATGGATAATACCTACTTCTAGAAATTATTGAACAATTTTCTAAATTCATTTTTCTGGGAAAAGGGATGACTATAAGGGAAAACATTGGGAGGAAGACTGCCCAGTACTAGAGGAATGGAATGATCATGGATTCTGTGGGAAGGGGTAAGTCCATGGGGAGTGTTAAAAACAACTTGGTGTTGGGAGAGTATAGATTGGAGGACGGGATGCACATAGGATGTCTCAATGGTTTAAATGGAATGGACTTGAGAAATGTTTCCAAAATGACCTTTTTTGAGTAGCTTTTCCATTCAGTGGAACTGATGATTTCAGGGGAGCTTGTTGTGATGCCTTGGAACTTATATGGTTTTCCCTCATGTTGGAATCACATGGTTAAGTCCTTAAAATCCATGGTGATGGGGTCGAGAGTGTGTAACCATTCAACATTGAACACAATGTCACAACCACCCACATCGATAGAAAACATATGAGATTTCAAGTGGTATTGACCAATTTGTAGGCGCACATTTTCATAACGCCCCCCACATTTCATGGAACCACCATTGAAAATCATGATTTGAAAATTGTTGACTACATGAATATAGAAATTGATTTCTTGGGAAATGTGGTGATGAATAAAATTATGGGCGTTGCCACTATAAACTATGATGATGAATTTCCTATGCTTAATGTAGCAAATTAACTTGAGGGTTGTTGACCAAAAATTGGTCACCCCTATTTTCCCGCTCATGGAATAATAAAAAAATTGATATCGGAAGAAGAATTTTTTTTTACAATTACAATTTCATTGTGTAGCCTTCAGTATCAGCTTCATCATGCATTTCACAGATTCAAAATATGAGTTTGAATGCTCAAGATATCCATATTTTCATCTAACCACCCAAAGAGCTCTTTTTTGAGTGCAACAAAGCTAAGATTCTCTTGGAAACATGGTCATTCTCATGGAACCACACCGTGTCTTGGAACCATTCATTTCTTGGATCATCTCTTGGTACACATCTTTCCACACTCAGAATTTTTCTTGAATCTCCCCTCCTATACTACATCTTCTCTCTTCTCCATACTTAGAATATTTCTCATTTTTTCCTAAACTAATTTATATTACTCTCTCCCACTATTATATACTCTCCCTCCCACTATTATATACTCTCCTAGTCCTACACTAGGAAATTAAAAAAAAAAAAAAAAATCACCCCTTATCTCTCCTCCCTTAATCCTCCTCTCCATCCATTCACTCCACATTACTTATTAATTTATTAAACTCACTCCCCACTCCCATTCCTTCATTATCTCCACACCATCGCAAGTTCATGGGCACCCGTCATTCCCCAATCTGCCACACTACACACCCAACAACCTGCCACACTCCTTCCCCCACTTCTCCCTCATTATCCCTGCCCTTCCTCTCCACTCCACTCCCATTACCCCCCTTCTTACTCCATACTTAAGTTTATTTTGGTTTCATTTTATTAGTTGAACTCATGTTATCCATCACCCTCTCACCTCTCTCACCTCCCCCAACCTGCTAACACAATTCCTATGCCTACATATCCCCCCCTCCCCCCCCCATACGTCATCCTACCCCACCTGCTCACTTTTGACACCCTCATTTCTCCCCCCTTCTCTCACTTCATTCTCGTCTCATTTCCCTTCACCATTTTATCCTATGTTTATTACACTATACCATAAACCAATTATATATTTCCACAGGAATTTAATTATTGGTGAGTCCTCAACCAATGAGATCCTTACACATGGTAGCCTACAATTGGTGACACATGGAAAACTACTATTGGTGACACATGGCACCGAATAACCCCATGAGATATGGCAGTTCATGTTGATATATCACTAAGCAACATGTGGAAGATGACTCATCGCCACTATGAATTGACTAGGCATGGGTGGAGGATGATTGGTTGACATGTGGAAGTTGACTCATTGCCACTGGGCGTTGACTGGGCATGGGTGGAGGATGATTGGTTAGTCAAAATATTAATTATTTGATCAATTCCTTAAGGAGTCGAATGGATTGATCTTTATAACTTCTTTATGTTTCACATTTAAGTCATAATTAATGTTTCAATATATATCATAAAGACTCCAATATCCCCATACATTTGGGATAAGTATTATGAAGAAAAATTCAAAATTTTTAAAGAAGAAAAATGAAATTGAACCAAGGGCCCAGATTGCCCCATGAAGATCAATCAACAGTTGTTGAGTCTTAATGTTTTGAAGGTCATATATTGAGATCCTGGAATCAGAATCATGCACTATACCTCATTGGATAGGTATTTAGACCATGAAGATGATGGAATAGGTTTTAAGGGCTAAAATTGGCCACATTTTTCTCAGAAATTGAAAGAACAGTCAACAACATTTTTATGAAGTGCTAATAAATCTATTTTAAGTCTAGACTTCACGAGCTCATATCTTAAGATCCAAGAATTGAAATTGAACCTAGGATAACTCTTTGGAAATCTAAGATGATGAATATCACATATAAATTGGTGTCCATGGATAAAAATTTTAATATCATATCCATAAAATTAAAACACAATCCCCTCTTTAAAGGGGCAATTAATTAAAAAAATTCAAAATAAAAATTTATTTAATTTTTTTTATGAAAGACGAAAAAGGTCCCACTTCAAATGTTGATGTTAATGATATGAATTAATTAAGGATACTTATTTGAAGAAATAATAAACATGGTATTTCCAAGAAAGATAAATCCCTAACTACTCAAGGAGTTAGAAGAGCCGGTTTTAAAAAGGAAAGAAAGGATTTCATCAAAGGGTTAGAAGCAAGGTAATTAGAAGATCAGAATAGAAGGGATTAGCCATCAATATGCAGTGAAGCTTCTGATCAACGAGCATAGATCTCCATCTTCTCCATTCTTCTTTTTCTACACCATTTTCTCAAAGCTTTATGCTTGAACTTCTGGATTGAGTATAAGGTTGAGTTCTTGAGTGTTTCTCTTGTAATCTTCCAAGAATTTTCTTAATAAGATCATGGAGTATTTACAACTAGATTTTTTATTGTTATATGTAAGCTAGGATTGCCTATTGTATTCATGGGAATTTAATCCTTGTTTGAAAAGATTTGTTTTTGAGTCACTATTCAGTTGGTTTGTAGAGATTTTTATTTTATTGAATATATTTCATGAATAAAATTCCACAAAGAATTACTTAGGGGAATGACTTCAATAACATTTCATATCTTGGGATTCTAGATGAAGTATGATTAGAAAATTTGCTTATGTTTTAACTGCAATACTCGTTTAAAATTCTTTGAGATGATCAAAACTATTTTCTTCTTTTCCTTGTGAGAAGATATGGATTTATCCTCTATTTGTATTTGATTCAGAGGGTTGTATATATGATGTTGAGCACATAGATATTTTTTATTAAAGTATTCCTTCAATATTTTTATTGTTAAAATACTTCTTATTGCTCATAAAGATCAGATCAGGTTGTTAAAGAACCATTCCATGTATAAATTAAAGCAATAAATATTTGGGGTTTGTTGTCTAAGAATTATTCCTAATCCAAGATATTCAACATATATATTTTAGCCAAAGAGGAGTACCACCTCTATAAAAACACAATGGGATTCATATCCTTGTGAGGTTTTTGTTTCAATCATAACATATCCAAACATCAACAAGGGTTTGGGGAGCAGAGAATCCAATGAGGGTGTTCAGTGAAATCGGTGGTTCAACTTTCGGTGGATCAGAGGGTGGAGTAAGATCATCTACGTGGGGTAGCTCTTCCATGGGAGAAACTTCAACATTCTCGTCAAAAACATCCTCATAAATGGACATAAAAATATTATGTTCCCTACACTTGTGCCTTGGAAAATATTTGTCATCACAATTATAACAAAGACCCTTGATTTTTCAACAATTTCCACCTGAGTTAATTTATGGATCTTGAGAGGAGTGGCAGGAGAGGTGAGATTGGTGGGTCTAGGGATAGGAATAAAGGAGACTTTTCAATTTTGGGAGGATATAATATGTTGTGTTTCCTTGTCTCATTTAGTAGATTCCAACCAAGTCTAAGGGTGAGCCATTAGGACCTGGGCTCAGGTTTCTTCCTTCAAGCCATTGAAAAAGAATTCCCTGAAGAAGGCATCTAACATGCCCTCTGTTCTAAAATCCAAGTGCTCAAAGGCGGCGATAAAATATCCCACTGTGCCAAACTTTTTAAACTTGGTCAAACAACCCAAATGGTGGGTATTGACGTCAAAGTGTTCATAAAGATCGACGCATCAAAGCATTCATAAAGATCGAAAACAAATTGTGTCCAACCAACATACCCTTGGTGTGAATTTTTACACCATTGCCACCATTACCAACATTCAATATCCAAATAGAGGACACCATAATGAAGTTTGACCAAATCATTAGTAATTCCATGCAAGGAGAAATAATGTTCCATTCGAGTGACCCAGCCCATGGGATCCAAGCCACCAAATTTGTTCACCTCAATTCTAATAAGTTTCAATTTGCTATGAAGGTGATTGGAATGAATGGATTGGACATGGGAAGAGTCGACATCTTGATGGTAGGAAGGTTCTTTAGAGGAGGTAAGGTTCAAGGATTGGCTCATCAATTTTTTGAGTTTGGCTTCGATGGTGGCATATTGGTCCTTGAGGGTCTCAATGGAATAATTCAAGGAGCTAAGGATGGAATTGATGTTCTTGATGTCTTTCTTGTTCTAGGTGTTTTCTACGATCAAGGTAGTGAGTTATTAGTTTAATATGAGATCCATTTGTGAATAGGAAAAAATGGGTAGGTGGGTCTGCACAAAAAAATGGTTACAGGTGAGGTGTACCACAGTGGGTAAGGTGAAGAGAGGAATCCAATGGGGTAGGATGAAAATAAGGGTGTCAGGAAGGGTGGGTGGGTCTATGGAAAAAAAAGGCTTACAAGTGATAGGTACCACGATGATTAGGGTGAAGAGAGGAATCCAATGGAATATGTCCCAGAAAAGGGTGCCAACATGAACACTATACTCAATTTTTTACTCTTGTGGTGTTATACTTCATTTGAAGAATACTATAGTGAAAAAATGCCCAAATTATTATCAGGGAAAATTGTGTAGGAATTTCGCAACCTAGATGTAGGAGGCAGGGTTGTGCGAAAAAAGTGCCTATATGTTTTTGTTTAGTGTTGTTCCTTTCCCAAGGGTTATGGTTTTTAGGGTTCTTATATACAAGGGTTTACCCCGTGCTATAGTTCTCTGGTATACATACAGGGTCGTACAATAGTACTTGGCACAATATCTCAGGGCACCAACTAAGGAGGCTCGATCGTACCCTAAGTTATACTATCTTATTACCCAAGTAATACATAGTAGTCTTCCTGAGTGTTATTCCCAGTGCCACTATAGCAGTCAAGCGACTAATAGGATGATCTAAAGTTGGTTTCAGAAGACCTAGGGGACTCCCTATATACGTGAAGGTACATGGGAGTGGTGTCATGTAAACGTGTTTTTTGATGCGGTACTACTTGAAGGGGTACCAACAAGGGTTATAGAGGTTTCCAACAAGGTGAAACGTTTGTTTCAAATAACCTGTGAAACCATTTGTATTTCATGCATGTACTATTCCCCAGCCGCAATTTTACCCCTCAAACGACAGATGTTTGTGCTTTAAAGATGTCGGCAATACACATATCTGCCAAGAAAAAAAAAATTCCCAAAATTTTTGCAGAGGAAAGTAATTTGATACCACTTAAGTACCAGAAGTATTATATAAAGCAGAAACATAAATATTACGAAAAATACCAACGAAACAACAAAATATAGAGAATAATCACACCAACAATGATACCTTTATTGATAGAAAGTGAAGTTCACTTGTCTCTTCAAGGGGGGAACCTTTACCATAGTAGAGATTTATTACAATAAATCTCAAGACAATACTTTCCCATTCCTTCTAATCTTATTTCTACTAATTTTGTCTTCTAAATAACACTTTAGAGGAAGATCTTTCTGGAAGAGGAATCGTTTTTTAGTCTTCTAACATTAGACTTGTTCACATTATTATATAGACCTTATTTACTAATGTCAGCCTTTATTACATAGAAAACATATTATTATACCTACATGAGGGGTTAGGGAGGCTAGGTCCCTAACATACCACCATTCTACTAAGGGAAACCACTTGACCCATTGTGTCTATTTATCATAGGCAAAGCAACAAATATATCCTTCTAGACATTTATTCACAATCTCAAATTTCCCATTGGATTGAGGATGGTAAGATGAGATATGAGCCAATTGAGTACCCAAACAAGGAAATAATTCAGTCCAAAAATTTCCATTGAAAATTGGGTCTTTGTCACTTACAATCATCTTGGAGACTCCATGTAGCTTTTGAAATATTTCCATGAATGTTGTGGATATTGTACGTGTTTTAAAAAGATGTGAAAGAGAGAAAAAATGGGAATACTTTGCTATTTGATCCACTACTACCATGATGATATTATTTCCTTCAGATTTGGGTAAACCTATAATAAAATCCCTTGAAACATCTTCCCAAAATTGACTTGGTATAGCTAATGTTTGTAGGAGACCTAGCGTCTTAATTGTCCCTCCCTTATTCTATTAGTAGACCACACATTCAACCATAAAATTTTGAACATCAGTTTTAAGACCTTCATGTTGGACATGTTGTCATTGATGTCA
Source organism: Picea engelmannii (assembly GCA_009831015.1). Classification (NCBI taxonomy): domain Eukaryota; kingdom Viridiplantae; phylum Streptophyta; class Pinopsida; order Pinales; family Pinaceae; genus Picea; species Picea engelmannii. The sequence continues at coordinate 266,462 of ML783219.1, read as the reverse complement.
ATAGTCGATGTGATGATTTTTTGTTATGATGAATTATCATTGTGATTTACCATAGATGATATTGTCATTGATGTCAATAGTATATCAGTTAGCAGAAAATGTCAAACAGTATGCAAAGATAGGAAGCGTAAGCTCAGGAGGAGGATCGAACAGTATGCAGAGATTAAAGAGATCAGAAGGAAGCATAAGATTAGGAGGAGGAGTGAACAATATGCAGAGATCAAAGCTCAGAATAAAAAGCGTAAGATCAGGAGAAGGAGCGATCGGTATGCAGAGATCAAAGCTTGGAAGGAAAATCATAAGCTCAAGGTGAGAAGCCTCAGTAGTTGTCCAATCAAGAAATTGATTATGTTGATCATCTCATATTATGGACATTGGTCATATGAGTGACCGCGGGCTTGAGGACCATTGGAGGATCGTGACCGTTGGATCTACAAGCCATATCAACAGCAGGGATAGATTGCGGAGATCAGAAGGAGAACTAAACAAATTGCTAGTTCCAATCCCACAATTGGTCTAGATCGTTAAATCTCATAGACTCGAATATCGACGACTGTGGTTGATCTAACAAACGATCATATTAAGTTAGATTAAGTCGTGACCGTCGGATGCGCAATCTCCAGATCAACGACAGGGATAGATTGTGGATATCGGAAGGAGAATTAAACGACTCGCTAGTTCCAATTCCACAATTGGTCTAGATCGTCAGATCTCATAGACTCGAATATCGACCACTGTGGTTGATCCAAAAAATGATCATATTAAGTCATATTGAGTTGTGATCGTCGGATGTGCAATCGCCAGATCAATGACAAGGATATATTTTGGATATCGAAAGGAGAATTAAATATCGTTCTATTTCCAATCCCGCAACTAGTCAGGATCGTTAGATCTTATAGCCTCGAAGATCGACTATTGTCGTTGACTCACCAATAGTGCACAACTTCAAATTGCAGAGTTTTGGTGACAAGTTAAATTACTCGCAAGTTGTGGTTCTGCAATCATCCTTGATCATTTATCTGCTTCGAGTGTCTTCATGACCATTGGATTACTTTGAGTGGAAGGATAGGATAAGTGGGGAAAAATGGTTGAGAATTTGATTATCCGAATACTCATCAACCGTTGGATAATTTTTGAGTGGAAGGACAGGATAAGATGAAAATATGAGATCTTGATCACCTGAATATCTGTCATTCATCGGATCATTCTAAGTGGAAGGACAGGATAAGCTAAAAGAAGAGTCATTGGATTTAATCCAAGGAAAAGCAGCATCATAGATAGATTGAGCCATCAATATGAGAACATGATCGATGAACAAAATTTAGTTAAGGTTCTAAAGATACGAGGAGGTTACACTCCGAAAAAATCTCACTTCAAGATTTTTCAATTTGAGATTTGAAAAACCCGAAGCCCGGAGAGCCGAAAATCCAAAATGAATAAGGACCATTGAATTTGGAGGACATACGATGACCGTTGGATTAGGTTTGTTGGTCAGCATACCATGTTAGCAAGGACACATGGAAGACCATGTCATAAGACCACATTAGTAGACCATGTCAGCAAGGACATGTGGCAGACCATGTCAGCAGACCACGTTAGAAAATACACATGGCATAATCAGATGATGACAAGTGTCAAGAGGAAATTGGCTCATGCCATGTCAACACATGATGTCAATAAGTTACATCACTCTGAGAGTTTTCACCACCAACATATGTCAAAAGTCCCGAAGTCCTGAAGGACGAAGGTCCGAAGTCACTCTCAACCGTCGATCTAAGATACATCGAGATTTAGGAAAACCGTTAGATCTAAGAGAAGAACATGTGCGACATGAGGAGATCCACGTCAACAAGACTACATCAGCAAGGACACATAGCATAATTAGATAATGACAAGTGTCAAGTTGAATCGACATTTCAAGTATGTGCAAATCACGAATCTGAGTGACACGCGGAAGCTAATCAACTCGTGACACATCATCAAGTGATGTAAGCAAGTTACATCACTACAAGAGTTTTTACTTCGGGATTTTTACCACCAGTGCTTTCCCAAAGTCCTAAATGCCGAAGTCCCGAAGTGGACACGAGACGTCCGATCTGAAGATCACTTCGGGAGAATTCTCGACTGTCGATCTACTATAGTGGAAGGATAGTGTAAGTGGAACTATTAACCAACAAAAAGCGGTCTCCACCACTTATGACTTACTCAGTAGGTGATCACTCCAGAGAAAAATGGAACAACGTTTATTTGAAACCTCTGAAGTCTCAAAGTGGACATGGGTCGTCCGATATGAAGAATACTTCGGGTGCACTCTCAACCGTTGATCAAAATACAGTGGAAGGACAGCGTAATTATAATAGCCGAACTCCCGAAGTAAATGGTGGCCATCCATCTCAATGCTTGATTAACTCCTGGCCGTCAGATTAAGAAATGGCAGGATAGATGTAAGTATCGAATATGACCATTGATCTGCTTCTGTGATATAAATGAGAACCATTCGATCTGTTCGAAAAAATCTACTTCAGGATATTTGAAAGGTTGTGAAGTCCTGAAGACTCGAAGGGAGAAATCCCGAAGTCCCGACAATCGTCCATCTCATCGGGATATTGAATCATGACTGTTGAATTGATAAGCATTTAAGAGATCGTCTCGCCTAACGTATGAATAATTCCATTGGTCATATGGTAAAGAGATTTAAAAGGCATAATGTAATACATCACTTAGATTGATAAGCTCGTGTTTCTATGCCAATGATCATATGAACATGGTTTGAAGGAAGCGTTGATTTATGTAATCATAGAGAAGAAGGAAATCAATCCATACCTGTGATCAATTTATGAAATTAAAGGGGATGCCAGGTGTAAAGTTGAAGACCCGCAATGATGATCTCTTGTGGTACCAAAAGTTGTTGTAAATGAACAAGTTAGTTATAACTTGTTTCACAAGTCGGACCAATAACTTAAACAAGTTTTGAGCATAAGAAACTATAAATACAACCATGATTGGTTCACTAGATGGTGTGCTTGGGGAAGAAGACGGGCTTGTGGGAAATATAGGATCACTGAGAAAGAGCGGCCTGTGGAGAAAAATGAAGGGGATGTAAACCTGAGGTCTGTGCGAATATCAGATTCAAGAAGAAGTGAAGAAGGAACGAATATCAGAGGAAAGATAAAGCGAAGAAGGCACGAATTTTAGACAGAAGATGAAGTGCGGTGATGAGCGTTTATGGTATACCTCTGATCATGAAATAGAGTTGATTCAATAATGGATCACTGCTACTACAGTTGAATTACTATATGAACTTTAGTTGGATAGATTGTGTTCTATCAACAAGCCAAGTCTTGTGGCAAGATGGGTCTTGCTTGAGAGTTGGTGCTCTTTGAGGAGTTGGTTCTCCTTACTTCAGTTGGTGTTGATACAAAATAGTTTGTGCTGGGAAAATTCATATTACTATATTCACATAAATATACATATCAATTATACAAAAACTTACACAAACATATGGTATCTCTTGTGTCCATTGTGATTATGATTTGATTGTTCTTAATCTGTACAATTATGTTTTAATTGCTAACTTGCAAGAAGAAAAGTTATAAAAGTCCACACACTAATTCACCCCCAACCCCCCCCCCCCCCCCCTCTTAGTGTGGGTGATGTGTTCAACACTTCCCATAAAAAATCATTCTTGATCATGTGGTAAATTTTCAAGAACCCTAAATTTTCTCCTATAGGATAAGTGTGCAATTCCATAAGGACCTTTTGTTTGAGTTGGGAATTATTACATAAATATAGGCGATCATGATACCATAGCAAATCATTCTTCCACAAAAATGTATCTAATGCATTGGGGTCCTCTTATAGTTGTTGAATGGTCTTTCATACCTCTTGATCTTACTTCCATTATATCCTTTCTTCTCCACCCAATCAGATTGAAGAATAGAAATAGTGCATAGTAAACCCTCTATTTCTTCTTCTTTCCTTGAAAGTGAATCTGCCACAATATTGTGTTTTCCTTTTTTGTATATAATTTAAAAGTCATAACCTAACATCTTTGTAAAAAAAAATTGTTTCTCTTCTAAAGATAATCGTTTCTCCAAGAAGTACTTCAAACTATCATGATCCGTTTTTACTTTGAAGTGTCTTCCTATTATGTAAAGACGCAATTTATTAACTACATGTATTATGGCCAACATTTATTTTTCATAAATGGGTTTGAGTAAGTTTTTTCCTTTAATTTGGATTATTTCAAAGGCAAGGGACCTTCCTTATTGCATTAAAACCGCACTAATTCCATGGCCTAAGGAATCACACTCCACAATAAAGGTTTTTGTGAAGTCAGGTGTGGCCAAGACAAGAGTCTTACACATAACCTCCTTAATTTTTTCAAAAGCTTTGGTTGCTTCTTGAGTCTAATAAAATGATTCCTTCGTTAATAATATTGTTAGAGTTACTCCTATTTGACCATATTTATTGACAAACTTGTGTTCCTATGATGATAGTGTTTCCTTCAGATTTGGGTAAACATGCAATAAAATCCATTGAAACGTCTTCCGAAAGGTGACTTGGTATAGATAATGGTTGTAGGAGACCTAGCATCTTAATTGTCTCTCCCTTATTCTATTAGCAGACCAAACATTCAGCCACAAAATTTTTAACATCAGTTTTAAGACCTTCCCAGAAAAATCCTTCTTGATCATGTGGTAAATTTTCAAGAACCCTAAATTCCTCTTATAGGAGAAGTGTGTAATTCCAAAAGGACCTTTTGTTTGATTTGAGAATTCTTACATAAATATAGGCGATCATGATACCATAGAAAATCATTCTTCCACACAAATTTATATAATTCATTGTTGTCCTCTTGTAGTTGTTGAATGATATTCCATACCTCTTGAAATTACTTTCATTCTATCCTTGCTTCTCCACCCAATCAGATTGCGGAATAGAAATAGCGCATAGTGAACCCTCTATTTCTTCTTATTTCATTGAAAGTGAATTTGCCACAATATTGTTTTTGTATATAATTTCAAAGTCATAACCCAACATATTTGTAAAACATATTTGTTTCTCTTCTAAAGATAATCGTTGCTCCAAGAAGTACTTCAAACTATCATGATCTGTTCTTACTTTGAAGTGTCTTCCTATTAGGTAAAGACGAAACTTCTTAACTACATTTAGTATGGACAACATTTCTTTTTCATAAATGGGTTTGAGTAAGTTTTTTCCTTTAATTTGGCTTCTTTCAAAGGAAAGGGGCCTTCCTTATTGCATTAAAACTTCACTAATTCCATGGCCTAAGGAATCACACTCCACAATAAAATAAAAAATTGAAGTCAGGTGTGACCAGGACAAGAGTCGTACACATATCCTCCTTAATTTTTTCAAAAGCTTTGGTTGCTTCTTGAGTCCAAGAAAATGCTTCCTTCGTTAATAATATTGTTAGAGGTGTTCCTATTTGACCATATTTCTTAACAAACTTGTGCTAATATCCTATCAATCCTAAGAATCCTCTAAGTTTCTTCAAGGTTCTGGGAATTGGTCATTCTCTCATAGATTTAATTTTGTTAAGGTCCACTTTGAAACCTTCATGAGATACAATATGACCCAAATATTCCACTTCTTGAATTCCAAAGGAACACTTGGAAGGATTTGTATAAATTTTTTTCTCTCCCAATAGTTGTAATACTCTGTCAACATGTTGTACACTCTCTTCCCAAGGTTTGTTATATATTAGTATGTCATAAAAAAATACTAACACAAATTTTCTAAGGAAAGGTTTGAAAATAGAATTCATCAGTCTTTGAAATGTTGAAGGTGCATTAGTAAGTCCAAATGGCATAACAAAAAACTCATAATGATATTCATGTGTTCTAAAGGCTATTTTGGGATTGTCTTCCTGCATCATTTTGATTTGATGATATCCCGAACGAAGATCCAACTTAGTAAAGAAAATTGTTCCATGTGATTCATCTAATAATTCGTCAATGATAGGAATATGAAAATTATATTTGATGGTCATTTTGTTGAGTTTTCTATAATCTGGACACATACGCCATGAACCATCATTTTTCATAACCATCACTATTGGTGAAGAGAAATCACTTTGTCTAGGTTGAATGATTCCACCCTCTAACATTTCTTGGATCATACACTCAATATCATTGTTAGGGACCTAAACTCCTTAACCCTTCACATAGGTAGAATATTATATTTTCCATGTAATAAAGGTCAACATTAGTTAATAAGGCCTATTAATAATGTGAACAAGTCTAATGTAAGAATAATTGATAGAAGCTTCCACTTCTAGAAAGATCTTCCTCTTGAATATTTTTTAGAAGGTAGAATTAGTATAAATAGGAGTATAAGGCATGAGAAAGTCTTGTCTTGAGAAATATTGTAATAGAGATCTGTTATGTTGGAGGTTTCCCACTCGAAGAATCAAGTGAACTTGGATTTCTATCAATAAAGGTATCATTTTTTGTTATTTGATGCTCTATATTATGTTGTTCTGATGGTATTTTATACAATATTTCTATTTCTGCATATTATAATACATCCAATACCTTACAAGTGGTATCATAGCTCTTTCCTGTGCAGAAAATTTAGGTGGTTTTTTCCAAGGTAGAGACATGTACTATCATCATCTTTAAAGCACAGAGATATGTCATTCAGTAGGTAAAATTATAGTTAGGGAATACTACATGTAGGAAATACAGACGGTTTCATAGGGTTACTCGAAACTAAAGTTTCACCTTGTTGGAAACCTTTGTAACCCATGTCGGTACCCCTTCGAGTAATACCTCATCAAACAAGATTTGTACATTTCCATCACTCCCACGTACCATTAGGTATACAGGGACCCCCCTAGGTCTTCTAAAACAAGCCCTATATCGATCGATCAATCGACTAACTACTATAATGACACTTTTTGGATAGTTGGTTGTCATTGATGTCAACCCTATTCAACCCTAGAAGAAGCCTCGAAGCAAGTTTGGAAGAATCTAGAAGTGATGGGTGTATTTGGAGAAGTCTCTAAAGTGGTCCCCTTATGGAATAGCTTTAAGCATGGTCCTCATGGGAATATGCTTTGAATAAGTCTACAAAAATCCATGGAAAGATGGCCAAGTGGTTAAGATATTGAGAAGCCCCATAGTTGTGGTCATGAATCCCGAAGTTGTTTGAAGAAAAAGAGGATGAAGGATAGTGAAAATTAATGTAACACACTCATATATGGATATTCATCATCATCTTGTTTCCAATGGTAGGTCGCATGCCACGTAGTTCCTTGTGGTTGAGAAGATATGCCCTCTTGAAGTTGGAAGCCCAAAAGAATGGTTAAGAAGCCCCTAAATGGTTACAACAAGAAGTTACAAGTCATTAATTAAGGGTAAAATAGTTATAAAAAAAGGTACAGGTCGGCCCTAAAGTTAGGGAAATATGTCACTTGGAAAAGTATAAATACACCTCAAGGAGCCTCTTATTTGTACACACACAAGTTTATTGAATATCTTCTAAGTGAGAAAGTGATCTATTGGTGAATCTGAGATGGTGAATATGAGACAATGAAGGAGTGTGGAGGAGAAATTTTCAAGATTGCAGGTGTGCGAAGGGTTTTTCTGAGAAAACCCTAATTTAGCTTACCCCCGCGAGTTAGGCTACAGGTGTCCCGTGAGGCAACCTCGCAAGTTGTACTACACTCATCATGTGAGGCCCTTCCAGTTGACTGGCCTCTGACCAGCGAGGCTGAGGGAAATTTGAGAGACATGCTTGTACCAAGTTTTTCAAGTTGAGGAAGGTCTGTAGGTCTGTAATCTAATGCAATAGGTCTGCTATAGGATTAAAGGTATGTTTATATGCACGTTTTGAGGGTTATGTTTTGGTGATGTTATGGTACATGATTGAGGCATGTCTTGGTGATGGTGGTACATGTTGAGACACATCTTGGAATATCTTATGATTTATGGCATGATTGAGACATATCATGAGTGATATGGTATATGGTTGAGGTACATATCATGGTACATGTTATGGCACATTTCTTGGTACATGGTTGATGGATGTTATGTAACAATTCTTGGTACATGGTTGATGGATGTTATGGAACATTTATTGGTACATGGTTGATCTTTTGGTTGAGGCACACATTTTGGTACATGATTGAGACACATATCTTGATGATGGTATGATATGTGTTGAGGCACTTCTTTGTAATCTTGGTACATGCTTGGTACATATTTGGCACATGACTAAAGGTATGTTTTGGTGGTATTGGGCATCTCTTTGATAGATATTCCTGGTATATGATCTATGTGAGTGGATCTGATGATGAGGTATCAGTATTAGTGACAGTGACAGAGATAGCGATAGGTTAATGTGACAGTGATAGGTTGATCGGTGGCACGTTGATAGTGATAGGTTGATGTGACAACAATAGGTTTATCAGTGACAGTGACAAGTTGATCAGTGACAGTGATAGGATCAGTGGTAGTGACAGGTTGAGTCTACACATATATTTCAGGGCGACTGGATGGGGAAAGGAAAGGGGGTTGTAGCCTCCTTCCGGTTGAAGCCAAAGAACACAGGGAGTTGGAGCTTCCTTCAGGTTGGAGCCTATAAATCAGGGGGTCATAACCTCCTTCCAGTTGGAGCTGGAGAATTCAAGTAGTTGTAGATTCCTTCAAGTTGTATCCTGTAAACAGGAGGTTGGAACCTCCTAGTTGGTGCTGGAGAATTTGGAAGTTGGTGCTTCCTATGAATGTAATATTTTATATATAAGAAAACATTCCATGGTTTTCTCCCATATGGATTTCCACGTAAAACACTGGTGTATTGTGTATATGTGTATGATGTGATGCATTGTTTATGATATCATGTTTATGATATGGTAAAATAAATCATATATGAATGGAATCGTTGATAATGTAATATTCTGATTGAAAGTGGTATAAAATTCTCAATACTAATTCACTCCCCCTCTCAGTATTCCAACAATTAGTATGAGAGTCCTTCAAAAAATAGTCTAATCATTGGTAGGAAGATCATGGAGTATGCTAAGATTGGAATACCACAGTTTGATGGAGAGAACTATGCCTTCTGGAGCAGAAGGATGAAAACCTATGTGCAATCACAAGGATGTGATGTCTAGAAAGTAGTAGTAGACAGATACATAGCACCTACAACTCCTCCAATAGATAAATATGGAAAGAAACTCAGTGAAAACAATTCAAGAGATAAAAATGTTATTTTGAATGGCCTAGTTGATACAATATATGTCAAGGTTATGCATTGTGATTCTACAAATGATATTTGGGACAAACTTCAAAATATCTATGAAGGAGATGCCAAAGTCAAAGGATCCAAGCTTCAAACTTACAGAAGTCAATTTGAACAATTGAAGATGAAGGAAGATGAAGACATTGTAGCTTAATTTCTACCAACCAATGAAATAGTGAATGATATTAAAGGTTTGGGAAAATAAATTAAAGAACTAGTCATTGATCAAAAGGTACTAAGGTCTCTACCAATGAGATTTGATCCTAATATTTCATCCCTAGAATAAATAGCACATCTTGCTACATTGAGCATGGATGATTTACATGGAATCCTTATAGCCCATGGAATGAGAACAGAGAAGGATAATCCATCCAGGAATGAATCAACTTTCAAGGAATCCAAGAAGGAAAAGAAGAAGAAGAAGAAAAAGAAAAATTCAAACTGCAGTTGTAGTGATGATTCAGAGGTAGATGAAGAAATGGCCAACTTTGTAAGGAAGTTGAAGAGAGGAACCGACAAGTAAAAAGGTATTCTTCCCTTAAATTTTTTTAATTATGGTAAAATTGGTCATTTTACTACTAAATATCCTTATGATAAGAAGTCATATAGTGATGAAGAAGAAGGTCCCAAGAAAGAAAATAAATATCAAAATGGAAACAAGAAATGAGATAAAAGGAAAGTATTCAAGAGAAACCTCTACTCAAGAGAAGACGGTTCTTCATCTGATGAAAATGATGACAGTGACAGTGACTCAAAAAGAGTGCTCTTCATGGAAATGGAAACTCAGAAAGGAACCTCTGAAAGTGACAAAGAAGGTGAAGTAGATCTTGAAGTAGAACTAATCAGGGCCTTAAGCAAGCTAAAAAGATAAAGGAAGAAAATCAAGTTATTCAAAGAAGAATTGATCAAACTAAAGGAGAGTTCTCAAAACCACAAAGAAGTTGCTCATTTAAAAACCAAGGTAAAATAAGAAGAAAAGAGATAAAATATTTTGACAATCCATCTTAACAAAAGATCTGAATATTTAAACAAGCTTGAAGCATAATTCAAACAATAAGAAAGAAGACTTGAAGAAGAAATCATCTCCTTGAAAATCCAACTTGAAGAAGGAAAAAGAATGGAAGATTTAATGCAAATCCAGATGATAAAGAAAGAAAAAGAGTGTGAAAATATTGAAGAGTAAGTCATGTCAGTGAGATTTGAGTTCAACAAGCTCAACAAGAACTTGAAAATTTCTCAACTGTTAGAATACATTCTCAAAAGTCAAAGGCCATGTAGTGACAATTCTGGACTAGGATACAACCAAATTCATTTTGAGAAAGGTTCAAGCTCCATGACGAAAGAAACAAAACAAAAGGGTTATGCAGAAGTTATCAGAAGTTCCAAGCCTTCAAAGAATAATATTCAGGTAATGGAAGAAGATCATCCAATCAAAGGAACACAATATCATCAGAGGAATGAATACAAAAGAAGTATATTTCCAAGAAGACCCTATACCTTCAAAACCCTTAATCATAGAGAAGGAAACAATAGAAGAGAAGACTGTGATCAGCTAAGGCATGAATTTAGAAGGAATAAATCACAAAGAGGTTCATTTGCATCCAAGTATCAAAGTTTCTTTTTGGGTCATTGTTTTACATGTAATAAATTTAGACATAAAGTTGTGAATTGTAGAGTGTATGGAATAAATGTTCAAGCAAGAGATGATTATGTGGCCCCCCGCAATATTTAATGTTACAAATGCCACAATTGTGGACACATAGCTTGAAACTGTCAAAGTGTGATGTATCATTTCATAAAGGAAAACACAAATGTCAAATACATGGAAGTTTGGAGAAGAAAATAAAAACAAGAAGAGCATGTAAATGAATAACAAGCCCTAGAGATCGTACTCGCGGGATTTGAAACAAAACAAGATAATGATGAATCTATAGGCCAAGAGGAAGATGTCATAATTCAGAAGGACGATGAAGACAAAGATTTCATAATTCAAAAGTACTATGAAGATGAAGATGTCATAATTCAAGAAGATAATGAATCTATAAGTGAAGAGGAAGATGACTCAGCATCAAAGAAAATTGAAGTACTCTTCTAATCCATCATGCTTGAAAACTCCCAATAATGTGAATGATGAAGAGGGGGAGTCTAAGCAGTAGCAGATGGGTCAACATTGTGTGTAGTTGATTAGCATAATCATGGAAATTTTTATGACATATGGAAAGAGATGATTTCATGAGATCTTTGGCAGGTCTAGACAGATGCATAAAAATGGATGAAAGAATATTGATGGGTCAAACTATATAGTCATAGGAAGGAAAGCAGTGAAAGTCACAACAATATAGGGGAAGAGAAATCATCAACAAAAGCTATATCATCATGGGAAAATGTTGAATGATGTGTTCATTGATTTCTAAGCAGTAAACATGACAAGATTTGAAGTCAAGTAACTTTGAATGTTGTTTTTTATATGTCAGTGAATTACAAGAGGAATCATAAATGGACAATAATAACTAGAAGAGAGGAAATGAAGCAAGTACAAGAAGCCCCACATTGATCTACATGACATATTGTAGAGAATTCAAGGGGACGGAAATCGTCAGAGAAAGAGATCAGAAGCATGAAGATAGGGGGAGACATACCAACAAGGGGGAGTTACTCTTTTTCCCATGATGAGAAAGAGAAATATTATAAGAGAGAGATAAGAAGCATGAAGACAAAGGGAACATCCCCAAGGGGAGATACCCTTTTCCATTGATGTCAAAGGGGGAGTGAAACATTAAAAGAGATAGATGAGGAACAATGGTCACGGGGGAAGTATGAGTGTTGCCATCAATGAAAAATGGGGATATTGTTGTATAGTTGGATGTCATTGATGTCAACCTTTCTCAACCCTAGAAGAAGCCCCAAAGCAATTTTAGAAGAATATAGAAGTGATGGTTGTGTTTGGAGAAGTCTCCAAAGTGGTTTCCTTATGGAATAGCTTTAATCATGTCCCTCACGAGAAGATGCTTTGAATAAATATACAAGAATCCCTGAAAGATGGCTAAGTGGTTAAGACATTGAAAATTTCTAGAGTTGTGGTCATCAATCCCAAAGTTGTTTGAGGAAAAATATGTTGAAGGAAAGTGCAAATGCATGTAACACACTCATAAATGGATAGTCTTTGTCATGTCATTTCCAATGGTATGTGGTGCACCATGTAGTTCCTCACAGTTGAGGAGATATTTCCTCTTGAAGTTGGAAGCCCCGAAGAATGGTTAAGAAGCCCCTAAACGGTTACAATAAGAATTTACAAGTCATTAATTAAGGGTAAAACAATTATAAAAAGAAAGTATAGGTCGACCCTAAAGTTAAGGAAATAAGTCACTTGGAAAAGTATAAATACAACTCAAGGAGACTCTCATTTGCACACACACAAGTTTATTGAATATATTCTAAGTGAGAAAGTGATCTATTGGTGAATCTGAGATGGTGAATGAGAAAATTTAAGGATTGTGAGTTGGAGTTTCCTTCAGGTATCAGTATCAGTGACAGTGACAGTGACAGAGACAGTGACAGGTTGATGTGACAATGACAGGTTGATCAGTGGCAGGTTGATAGTGATAGATTGATCAGTGACAGGTTGATGTGACAGCGGCATGTTGATCAATGAAAATGACATGTTAATCAGTGATAGTGACAGGATCAATGGTAGTGACAGGTTGAGTCTACACATATATTTCAGGGCGACTGGATGGGGAAAGGAAATGGGGTTGTAGCCTCCTTCCAGTTGGAGCCAAAGAACACAAGGAGTTGGAGCTTCCTTCATCTTGGAGCCTGTAAATCAGGGGGTCGTAACCTCCTTTCAGTTGGAGCTGGAGAATTCAGGGAGTTGTAGCTTCCTTCAGGTTGGATCCTGTAAACAAGGGGTTGAAACCTACTTCTAGTTGGTGATGGAGAATTTGGAAGTTGGTGCTTCCTATTAATGTAATATTTGATATATAATAAATCATTCCATGGTTTTCTCCCATTTGGGTTTCCACGTCAAACATTGGTGTATTGTGTATATGTGTATGATGTGATGCAATTTTTATGATTACATGTTTATGATATGGTAAATGAAATCATATATGAATGGAATCATTGATAAGTTAATATTTCGATTAAAAGTGGTATAAAATTCACAATAATGATTCACTCCCCCTCTCAGTATTCCAACAATTGGTATCAGAGCGGGTCCTTCAAAAAATAGTCTAATCACTGGTAGGAGGATCATGGAGTATGCTATTATTGGAATACCGCAGTTTGATGGAGAGAGCTATGCCTTCTGGAGCACAAGGATGAAAACCTATGTGCAATCACAAGGATTTGATCTCTAGAAAGCGATAGTAGATGGATACATAGCACCTACCACTCCTCCAATATATAAAGATGGAAATAAATTCAGTGAAAAAAATTCAAGGGATAAAAGTGTTATTTTGAATGGCCTAGTTGATACAGTATATGTCAAGGTTATGCATTGTGACTCTGCAAATGATATTTGGGACAAACTTCAAAATATCTATGATGGAGATTCCAAAGTCAAAGGATCAAGCTTCAAACTTACATAGGTCAATTTGAACAATTGAAGATGAAGGAAGATGAAGACATTGCAGCTTAATTTCTATGAGCCAATGAAATAGTGAATGATATTAAAGGTTTGGGGAAATAAATTAAAGAATTGGTCATTGTTCAAAAGGTATTAAGGTCTCTACCAATGATATTTGATCCTAAGACGTCATCCCTAAAAGAAAGAGCAGATCTTGCTACATTGAGAATGGATGAGTTACATGGAATCCGTATAACCTATGAAATGAGAATAAAGCAAGATAATCCATCCATGAAGGAAACAACTTTCAAGGAATCCAAGAAGACAAAGAAGAAGAAGAAGAAAAATACAAAGTCAAAATGCAGTTGTAACGATGATTCAAAGGTAGATGAAGAAATGGCCAATTTCGTAAGGAAGTTGAAGAGAGGAACCAACAAGTACAAAGGTATTATTCCCTTAAAAAAATTTAATTATGGTAAAATTGGTCATTTTTCTACTAAATTTCCTTAAGCTAAGAATTCAGATAGTGATGAAGAAGAAGGTACCAAGAAAGAAAATAAATATCAAAAGGGAAACAAGAAAGGAGATAAAAGGAAAGTATTCAAGAGAAAAATCTACTCAAGAGAAGACAATTCTTCATCTAATGAAGATGATGATGGTGACAGTGACTTAGAAAGAGTGCTCTTCATGGAAATGGAAACTCAGAAATGAACCTTTGAAAGTGACAAAGAATGTGAAGTAGATATTGAAGCAGAACTAATCAGTGCCTTAAAAAAGATAAAAAGATAAAGGAAGAAAATCAAGTTATTCAAAGAAGAATTGATCAAACTAAAGGAGAGTTCTCAAAACCCCAAAGAAGTTTCTCATTTAAAATCCAAGGTAAAATAATTAGAAAAGAGAGAAAATATTTTGACAAGCCATATTAAGAAAAGATCTAAAGATTTAAACAAGATTGAAGCATAATTCAGCCAATAAGAAAGAAGATTTGAAGAAGAAATCATCTCCTTGAAAATCCAACTTGAAGAAGGAAAACGAATAGAAGATGTAATGCAGATCCAGATGATAAAGAAAGAAAAAGAGTGTGAGAAGCTTGAAGAATAATTCATGTCATTGAGAGTTGAGATCAACAAGCTCAGCGAGAACTTGAAAATTTCTCAACTGTTAGAATACATTCTCAAAAGTCAAAGGCCATGCAATGAAAAGTCTGGACTAGGATACACACAAATTCATTTTTAGAAAGGTTCAAGCTCCATGATGAAAGAAACAGAATAAAAGGGTTATGTTGAAGTTATAAGAAGTCCCAAGCCTTCAAAGAAGAATATTCAGGTAATGGAAGAAGATCATCCAATCAAAGGAACACAATATCATCATAGGAATGAATACAGAAGAAGTATATTTCCAAGAAGACCCTATACCTTCAAAACCCTAAATCATCGAGAAGGAAACAACATAAGATAATTTTGTGATCATCTAAGGCATGAATTCAGAAGGACTACATCACAAAGAGGGTCATTTGTTTCCAAGTATCAAATTTTATTTTTGGGTCATTGTTTTACATGTAATAACTTTAGATATAAAGTTGTGAATTGCAGAGCGTATGGAAGAAATTTTCAAGCAAGAGATGCTTATGTGCCCCCCCACAATATTGAATGTTACAAATTCCACAACTATGGATACATAGCTGGAAACTGTTGAAGTGTTATGTATCCTTTCATGAAGGAAAACATGGATGTCGGATACAAGGAAGTTTGGAGAAGAAAATAAAAACAAGAAGAGCATGTAAATGAAGAACAGGTCACAGAGATCGTACTCACAGGATTTGCAACAACACAATATCATGATGAATCTGCAGGCCGAGAGGAAGATGTCATAATTCAAAAGGACGATGAAGAGGAATATGGCATAATTCAAGAAGATGACGAATCTATAGGCGAAGAGGAAGATGACTCAACATCAGATTAATTTGAAGTACAATTCTAATCCATCATGCTTGAAGAATCCCAGTAATGTGAATGATGAAGAGGGGGATTCTAAGTAACAACATATGGGTCAACATTGTGTGCAGTTGATTAGAAGAATCATAGAAATTTTTATGACATATGGACAGAGATGATTTTATGAGATCTTTGGCAGGTCTAGATAGATTCATAACAATGGATGAAATAATATTGATGGGTCAAACTATCTATTAATAGGAAGGCAAGCATTGGAAGGCACAACAATATAGGGGAAGATAAATTGTCAACAGAAGTTATATCATCATAGGGAAATTGTTGAATGATGTGGTCATTGATGTCTGAGTAGTAAACATGACAAGATTTTAAGTCAAGTAACTTTGAATGTTTTTTTTATATGTCAGTGAATTACAAGAGGAAGCATAGATGGACAAGAAGCACTGGAAGAGAGGAAAGGAAGCAAGTACAAGAATCCCCACATTTATCTACACGACATCTTGCAGAAAACTCAAGGGGAAAGAAATCGTCAGAGAAAGAGATCAGAAGCATGAAGATAGGGGGAGACATACCGACAAGGGGAGTTACCCTTTTTCCCATGATGAGAAAGAGAAATATCATAAAAGAGAGATCAGAAGCATGAATAAAGAGGGAGCATCCCCAATGGGATATACCATTTTCTATTGATGTCAAAGGAGGAGGGAAAAATTGAAAGAGATAGATGAGGAACAATGGTCACAGGAGAATTATGAGTGTTTCCATCAATGACAAATGGGGATATTGTTGGATAGTTGGATGTCACTGATGTCAACCATGGTCAACCCTAGAAGAATCCCTGAAGCAAGTTTAGAAGAATATAGAAATGATGGGTGTATTTGGAGAAGTATCCAAAGTGGTCCCCTTATGGCATAAATTTAAGAATGGCCCTCACGGGAAGATGCTTTGAATAAATATACAAGAAGCCCTGAAAGATGGCTAAGTGGTTAAGACATTGAGAAGCCCCAAATTTTTTTTCATCAAGCCCAAATTTGTTTGAGGAAAAAGACGATGAAGGACAGTGAAAATTCATGTAACACACTCATAGGTGGATAGTCCTTGTCATGTCATTTCCAATGGTATGTGGTACACCATGTAGTTCCTCATGATTGAGGAGACATTCCCTCTTGAACTTGGAATCCCTGAAGAATGGTTAAGAAGCCCCTAAACGGTTACAACAAGAAGTTACAAGTCATTAATTAAGGGTAAGACAATTATAACAAGAAAGTGTAGGTCGGCCCTAAATTTAACGAAATAAGTCACTTGGAAAAGTATAAATACACCTCAAGGAGACTATCATTTGTACACACACAAGTTTATTGAATATATTCTAAGTGAGAAAGTGATATATTGGATAATTTGAGATGGCGAAGGAGTGCGGAGGAGAAAGTTTTAGAATTGCAGGTGTGAAAAGAGTTTTTTTGAGAAAACCATAATTTAGCTTACCCCTGAGGGTCAGGGTACAGGTGTCCCGCGAGGCACCTGTGCGGGTTGTATGACAATCATCCCCCAAGGCCCTGCTAGTTGATTGGCCTCTAACCAACGAGGATGAGGGAAATTTGGGAGAGATTCTTGTTCCAGGTTGTTTAGGCTGAGGTAGGTATGCAGGTTTGTAATCTAATGCACCAAGTCTTCTACAAGATTAAAGGTATGTCTATATGCATTTTTTGAGGGTTATGTTTTGGTGATGTTATGGTACATGCTTGAGGCATTTCTTGGTGATGGTGGTACATGTTGAGACAAATATTGGCATATCTTATGGTATATGGTTTATGGCATGATTGAGACATATCATGAGTGATATGGTATATGGTTGAGGTACATATCATGGTACATGTTATGGCACATTTCTTGGTACATGGTTGATGGATATTATGACACATTTATTGGTACATGGTTGATTCTTTGGTACATGGTTGATGTTTTGGTTGAGGCACACATTTTGGTACATGATTAAGACACATATCTTGATGATGGTATCATACATGTTGAGGCACTTATTTTTTATCTTGGTACGTTCTTGTTACATATTTGGCACATGACTAAAGGCATGTTTTGGTGGTGTTGGGAATCTATTTGAGAGATATTCCTAGTGTATGATCTATGTGAGTGGATCTAATGATGAGGTATCAGTATTAGTGATAGTGACAGTGATAGAGATAGTGATAGATTGATGTGATAGTGACAAGTTTATCAGTGATAGGTTAACAGTGGTTGGTTAATGTGACAGTGACAGATTGAACAGTAACAGGTTGATGTGCAGTAACAGTGACAGTGATAGGATCATTGGTAGTGACAGGTTGAGTCTACACTTATATTCTAGGGCAGCGGGACGGGGCAAGGAAAGGGGGTTGTATCCTCCTTTCGATTGGAGCTGGAGAACACAGAAAGTTGGACCTTCCTTTAGATTGGAGCCTATATATTAGGGGGTCGTAGCCTTCTTCTAGTTGGTGATGGAGAATTTGGAAGTTGGTGATTCCTAGAATGTAATGTTTGATATATAATAAAGCATTATGTGGTTTTCTCCCATTTGGGTTTCCACGTAAAATATTGGTGTGTTGTGTATATGTGTATGATGTGATGCATTTCTTATTATTACATGTTTATGATATGGTAAATGAAATCATATATGAATGGAATCACTGATAAGTTAATATTCTGATTGAAAGTGGTATAAATTTCTCAATAGATTCACCCCCCCCTCTCAATATTCCAACAACACCGAGAACAACACTAAATAATATACTCTCTAGTACCTGGGTAATCGGGTAGTAAGACTAAGGGTATGGTTGAGCCTCCTTAGTTGGTGCCCTAAGATATTGGGTTGAGTACTACTATTCGACCTCGCTCGTATATCAAAGAGCTATATCATAGGGAAAACCCTTTTCTATAGTACCCATGCAAACCCTAACCCTTGGGAAAGGAACATAACAGAAAATGAACATAAGGGATATTTTGTCGCACAACCTTGTCTCCTACATCCTGGTTGCAAAATTCTTACACAATTTTATCTATTAACTATTTGGGAATTTATTCACTATAGTATTATTCAGGTTGGAGTCTAGCTCCACAGGAGTATAGTGGTCATGTTGGCACCCTTATCCAGGACCTATCCCATCGGATTCCTCTCTTCGCCCTGAACATCGTGGTACCTCACATTTTCAAGTTGTTTTTTTTGGACCCACCCCCTTCCGGACACCCTTATTTTACACCTATCCCATTGGCTTCCCTTTGTCACCCTAATCGCAGTGGTATATATCACTTATCAAATTTTTTTCAGTGGACCCTCTTCCCATCCTAGGCACCTCGACTTTCCAAATGGCTACCACTCGCAACCAAGACCTGCAGGCCGAAATCAAATAGAACAAGGAGACAATCCATCAAATTTATTTTGATTGTGACTACTTCGATGACCAAGTCAGGAACGAATTTGACAAAGTTGATAGCTGACTTGAAAAATTCAAGGGTGAATTTGACACCATCAATTCCACTCTCAACCAGTTGTTAAGTCNCCCCCCCCCCCCTTTCTCTGACCAAACATCCCACTTAAATGGTGTTGATTCCTACCATACTATGGCCTTTCATTATAGCCCCTTTCATCATGACCTCCGTCTTCCCTGAGTTGAGGTCAATAAATTTGATGGCTCTGATCCCATGGGTTGGGTCACCCAAATGGAGCATTATTTTTCTTTGCATGGATTTATTGATGAGATGGAAAAACTTTGTTATGGTGTTCTTTATCTAGATATTGAACATTGGCAATGGTGGTAATGGCGTAAAAATGCACACCAGGAGTATGTTTCTTGGACCCAGTTTGTTGCAGATCTTTATGAATGCTTTGAACAAAGTTACCAACTTAATGAGAACTCTACAGAGTTCTCATTTTTTAAGGGTCACATTTTTAACCTCATTTTGAAAATTTATGCTACTGGTAGCACCCCACCCCCCCTTTTTAGGATGTTTTTTGATATTTTAAATATTCTTGTCCACAATGTATCCACATTTTTTTAAATGCTTATTTTTTTAACTATTTTCAAATTTTTCTAAATCGTATTTTTTTAATGACGTTTTTAATAGTTTTTCCATGCTTTTTTCAATGTTAAAAATGTTGTATACCATTTACTTTTTTGAAATTAATATTTTTCATATAATTGTGTCTCCTTATTTAATTTATGGTGCCATACTTTTTAAATATAGTGTAAAATATTATTTTTAACATATTTTTTACCTTTACTTCAATACATAGGAAATAATTGAAGTTAAATAACACTATTTTTAAATATTTAGCAAAAACATATACATTTTAAAACCATATATAACAAAAAAAAAAATATATATATATATATATATATATATATATATATATATATATATATATATATATATATATATAT
>ML783219.1:197591-227949 GCA_009831015.1 Picea engelmannii | reverse complement strand
AAACTTCATTTTAAGAAAGTGATTAAAAGCATGAGAAGGGATCTAGGAACCCTAGGAGAAATTTAAGGAGCGATTTTGGGGGAGTGAGGGAATTTAGTCTTTTACTTATTAAAAAGAATTTAACTATTGGAGAACCCTAGGGATGAATGACACTTGGACAGTGGATATTGTTTAGAGATTTGTCATTAAAAATTAATTAATTGATAATTAGGAAAGTAGGTGAGTCTCAATTTTTCTATAAAAGAAAGGGAAAGGAAGGAAGAAGGGGATGATCGGTGAGCATAACGTTACGTTGCCGAATTGTGGTTTGACAGATTTCTTGTGAGGAGTTGGGTTGATCTCAGCTGTGTTGGAGTGGTAGCTCAGCCGTGGAGGTGAGATGAGACGCTAGTCTATCTCTGGTTCTTGTGTGGCCCCTTTGCGGCTCGGGGGGCTAAGGGGGAAGTAGAGTACCCCTAGAATTTGGCTGGGAGGTACCGGTGAGCCTTTTTGCGGTCGGCGAGTGGGAGCGCCAAGGAGCGCGGGACACGGCACGGAGCGCGGGACGTCTCCGAAGTGGGCAAGTGGCTAAGGTATGATTTTAATTCTGGCAAAATTGTTTAAAAAGGGCTAGTGAAATTGTTTCTGATGTCTGGCTGAAAAAAAAAAAAAGCATTTACTCCTGGCAATTTGTTTTATAATGGTTAGCGTCAATTTGGTTCTGGCGATTATCTTATTTAAATGGTTACTGAACGAAAATGTTTATCGCTGGATACCTCCGTCAATTCCTTTTATTCCCGGCATTGTTATATTCTGGTGATCATTGTAACCTGGTATGCCAATTATCTTTTGTCCTTTCGTCATCTGTTGTCAATGCTTTTGGGGGTTTTGTCTACGTTTTAAGGGGTAAATGAGTTGCGCCTTATTTTTGTTTATGGTTTTTTGCCACTCTGTATTGGGCGTTTCCGTTGGGGGTTAATGGTCGGATTTATATTACACAGTGAGACTCCATCATGGGTCGATTTTATATTTTATACAGTGAGTTCTGCTTCTGTTCTGTGGGCGTTCTCTTCTAGACTGAATCCCATAAATCCGTTGATTGTTATGGTCTGCGTGTCGCTGGAAACCGATCTAATTGCATCTGTGTGCCTCCTTACATTTCCTTTTAATCGATATCCTTACGTTCCATTAATTATTGGGGTTCTGTGTTTTTCATTAGCAATTCTAACTGGCAATCTGTGTGCCAATCGAATTATTTGCTTTCCAATTCCATTCTTGGGGTTATGCGTTTATAATGGCCCTCCAAAACCAATGCAAACTGAACGCAGTCGAATCCTTACCTTTCCTCTTCAGTATTGGGGTTCTGCGCTTCCCAATGCCATTACAAAACTGATGCATTCCAACGCATTCCTTACCTCTCCATTAGTTACGGGAAGTCTGCGCTTAAATGGTTTACTGTGTTGTTTTAATGGTCGGCGTTGATCTGCATTCTTGTTTATTGGACTGCGTTTTTATAGAATATTGGTCTGCGTTCTCCTTCGGACTGAGGCACCATGCAAATGTGTTTTAGTAGGGGGTCTGTGTTTCTATCTATGGTCACTATGTAATGCCTGCGTTTGCTGGATTGTAGTGGCAGTTACATCTGCGTCTCCCTTGTATCTAAAAATGCGTGGGTCTGCATTGACTTACCTAAAATTTAGCTTCCATAACCCAGTGATTTAATGTTTCTATTCTTAATACCTCTGCGTTTTAATGAATCCAATGGTGCGTCGATCTGCTTGATTAAGTCCGCGTTTTCATTTATGTGTCAATGTTTATGCAAAAAAAAAATCCGCGCTTCAAGGCACATTTACTTATTAAATTTGCGTATCTATTTGTATTTACAACGTATGTGAGTAGGGTGAACGCCAGCTACCGAATGGTATATTTTAAAATTGTTGGGTGAACGCCAGCTACCTAAATTTCGTTTTCATAACAATCATAACGTAAATCTATACAAGGACAGTTAATATTGCCGCTTTAAACTTGGGCCTTTTTATTTATTTGTTAAATCGGGTCCAATCAAATTCTGTCATGTAAAGGCGTCGATTAAATGAAGTCATTAATCCTGCAGGTAGTCTTTTAATTGTGAAGTCGTAAGACAGTTTAACACTGATGTTAATAATAGTCTTGATGTTGTTATATCGCTGACAGTATGTTTGCTCCAACATTGTAGCGGAAAATACCTCGCCATTATTTATTGTCCCTTAAATGGATTTCTTCCATGATGACCCTAGATTTTGGTCATCACTACACATGACCAGCACATGACCGAGGTGCCACATTGTTGTTTTCATTGACCAAATTCATAATAAGATGTCTCTATAATCCTGATGAGGGCTTAAATCTATTAATTTTAACATTGTCATGATAATCGTCGATATTGATAAATATGTGTCATTTTAAATTGAGGTTACCATGTCCCTTTTAATTAGGATGACATTTATAATTGAGGTCACATTTAGATGCTCTGACCCATAGACTTTGCAAAATTTCATCATTGTTATTTAGGTGTTGTCCCTCTACTTATAGTGATACGTTGTCATTCCTTGGGTTACAATTATGGTGTTAGACTGGTATGTTTACCATAGGGTAAGGGAGTTGTCAATTAGAGAAAAGGTTACAACTATATGGTGTGGTCAATTCATTACAAAGACATTAAATTCCTTTGTATTTCAACACAAGGGTAATTATTAAATTATTTTATGTTATCATCTTGTTATGACATGTATAGTCAAGGGTGTTGAATCACTTAATTTCCTTTGTATTAGAACAACAATTTCGTCACATTACTATTTCATTCTCTAGTACATGATCTTGCTACAATGATAATACATTGAAATCAATCTAAATAATATAACATTTATTCTTCCTTAATTACTCTTGTAGAAATGTAAACCTTTGCAAATAGTCCCTTTTTAGATGGTCACACTAATCAAAGAAAACTTGAGGTCGTTGTCTGTTAGCCTGAAGAATAGTTTAGAATATAAAAAGTAAGGATATGGTTTATTATCATGATATCCTATTTGGTGTTAGCAAGGTGTAAAGGTAATGATTAGGTAATGTTTCCACCGGAACACGTAAAGGAATGTCATTGATGACGGTTCATTTATTCGTAATCATAATATGTCGTTGAATATGTAATTGTTTGTTCTGACCCTATGAATAATTGCATTGTTAGAGTTGATATCTTTGGGAAGGTATGCTCTTTATTTTTATTGCGATGTTATTGTAAATAGGAATGTAATGATATTGACATCTCACAGAAGGGCTAGTGTAAACTATTGTTATCGATAAAATTCATATGGTGGCCTGTCCTGGACTTACGTAACCTATTTACCCAAGTTAGTATATTGGGGTGGTTGTTCTTTAGATTTGTGAACTTGGGTGTTCGTTGTCAGATTCCTTGTCACGCGCCTTCCGTAAGGGGCGCATTTGTTCCTCTTACTTGTACTTGATTGTGGTCAGTTAGTTGCTTGGTCTGTTGTGTTGGGCGGGATGTAGACACCTCCATGTTCCTCAGAACAGTCGCCAGCCCTGAGACCTTAAATGGTTAAAAGAGATGGGAACCTGGGCTTGAGCGTTGATTATGTGTCTTGGAGGTTCTAACCTTGCAGGGTAGGACGGGTGGGAGGTCAGTCGTATTTAGCAGTCAGTTTTACCTTGTCGTTTGATCATCATTTATGCAAGCGGTTACGTATCGTGCGCCCTGGTCATCTTCTTAGGTTCATCCTGGCTGCGTCGCATTCATCGACGGGCGGTGACGCAGATTCGAATAGGCGTTGTTGTTTCCTGGTACACACGCACACACACACCTTAACCACAAAAAAAAAATTGCCCCTGTTACTAGAATAGTTGTCGTAACGAGGCAGTCATTACAATACATTGCAAACAAACATTGTGTCTAAGACCAAGACTATACTTTTTTATATCAATCCAAATCATTCCATTTATACAAGGTCTAGGAAATAATTTCTCACTAAATCAATTTCCATAATTGATTTGATTTCAAGTGAATGTTGTCAAAAGAATTGGCTGGAAAATATGGACTACATGTATGCCTTAAATAAAAGGAAGACATATTTTTCGATGAATAAGAGCATGAAAAATTCATATTTAATGGGGTGCATGATATCCACCAATATAAGATATGATTATCACATTGGGAATATTTTACTTCACAGAAGGGCTTTCAAAAAAAATCACTCAATTGGTAATATTTGTCTATAAAAAATCCAAACAAGATTGGAAAAAGATCATTCATTTTATTCAAAGGTACATCATGGATGAGAGAGTGGGAAATTAACAAACACTACATTTTCATGGATGCGTGACTTCTTTTCCAAACATGGAGAGTGTATGCCAGATAGAGACACAATACATATTCCAGATAAATTCTCAAGGAGAGAAATCTACAACTTATACAAAGACTATGTTTAAGGTGTTGAAGGAAATGGTAATTTTATTACATATGCATATTTTACAAGAATACAGAAGAAACAATTCAACAATGTATATATATTCTTAAGAAGTTGGGGATGGGATTTGCAGTATATGTGCTACTCTTAAATCAAGAAGAGATAAATATGAAGGGGTAGAAAGAGGTATATATTTACAATTTTTTTTTTTAATTGGATAGTTATCAACTATGAAAACATATTATTGATATTTTCATTTGATTTAATGTGTCTATTTCATAGTCAAATCACTTCAAGAACATTGGAATCAACAATCAAGTGAAAGGAAAAAGTTGTACAAACATCGAAAGAAGTGTGTTGGTTGGTTGTATGGTTTTAAATGATAAAATGTGTCCAAGGGTTTTACTTCACAACTCCAAATATTCATATTGATGCAAATATTACCATCACCATGATTCATCAGGTGCTCACTCATTGGTATGGAAATATTCCTCAAGTTCTATATCTACATTTAGACAACACTAGTCATGAAAACAAAAATCAAATTGTGTTTGGATATCTAAGCATGCTTGTTGAAATGAGAATATTTCAAAAGGTAAAAGTTGGTTTCCTTATTGTTGGAGACACTCATGATCATATTGATCGAATGTTCAGTCGTTTTTCAATAACATTGAAGAGGGAAAATGTTGGAATCCTACCACAATTAATTGAATGTATTAAGAAATCATACATTCCATAGCATGTTTTTCACATATTAGAAGAAACTGTTGACATGTGAAGATTTATTCAAGGATTGCATGGTGAATAAAAATGTATTAAGAAACTTAATGACATTAGCTTCCAACATCAATTTTGTTTAAAAAAATTTGATGGGAAAACACTTATATTGGGAAATAAGTATTCAACTACTTTAGAATGTGGGCCTTCATCAAGTTTAGTATTTTTTAAGTTCATTCCAGATCTTCCAATATTTGCATCAAATTTATTGTTATTATAATCAGTCGCTAAAATCCATAATGCATGAAAGCATAATAGAGATGTAGATTATTCTGAATGCTTGGAAAAAATAGAAAATTCCATTAAAGTTACATATGAGTACTTTGATGTTGTTGATTCATTTTGGTGGGAGTCTTCTTTTAATGGTAAAAGTGACATAATTTCAAGATAAAAAAAAAATGAAGATATATTTTTGAAGACTCCATTTCGTTGGCCACAAAATATGCCAAATGAATCTGAAGAAAGAAAAATTGTTTAACAACAAGAATCTCAAGGTGTTATTGATTTTTCAAAAGTAGATGAAAGAGATGTATATTGGTTCTAGAAGTTCACGTGCACAACATGAAGCAATGGAAGACCTTTATAGGGGTTCAGTACATGATATTAAGGAGGGTAGCATGATTGCAGTCTTAGTTGTTGAAGATTCACATGGTTATCCATTCTGGGTTGAAAAGGTTATAAATATTGATAAATAAAATGAAGATGTTATAGAAATTGAAGTGCATTGGTATGAAACAGGTACACACCCATTCAATGGTGTGTACAAGCCAGAGATGGTGGTTAAGAAACATGTCAGTAGAAAGAGAAAAGGAAAGGGTCAAAATACAACTCATCGTCGCATTGACCTCTTAAAATTAGAGGATGTTGACATACTTGTTTATGGCTTCAATTTGACAAAGAGAGGAACTCTTTGCTCCAGGAAAACAAATATTATCAAGATGTTGTTGCCACAAGAAATATCTACAATATGGGAGTCTATTGAACCTAGTCATAGATCTAAAATGATTTTGACATCTGAAATGTTGGGCATTCATGTAGACTCAGATGGTGCATTCATTGATAATAGAGAAGAGTATGGATCATCTACATCTTCATCCAATCATTCATTTGAAGACAATGTAGAATCTGATGGTATTTCAAAATCCACGAGTCAATTTGAATAAGTGTATGAAACATTTTATGTATTTTTTATCCATGTGATGTTTGTATGGTAACTAGAAATGAGTGTTCTAACTTACATATGATCTTACATGAAGTTATGAATCATTTCTATGTTTTATGAATTATATGTTTTTATTATGGAGAATATAATAAAATTTCTTAGCTCATATGTTTTGAATATGGACAATGTAACAATACTTTTAAGAAATAATTTATGTTTCATTCAATGTAATTTGTATTGACTTTTTTTATTAAAAGTAAAAAAAATATTTGGAAGTGATGTTGAATTTTTAAAGTATAGGGTGATATTTTTATGGAATTATGTATTATCTTGTGCTTGGAGTGATAAACTAATATTTAAAAAGTAAACATTTAAGGGTTGATTTTATGATTTTGTTTACAGTAGTGATGATTTCTTATACCACTTTAAAAAAAATTGACATTTTAATACCCCAATTTTAGCATGGGTGCTACTCGTAGCAGTTCTTTTCAATTTGATGGTTGATTTTGAGGTTTTGGTTTTAATGGAACCAACTTTTAAGAATAAGATTTCAAATGAGTTATAATTTTAACGTTTAGAAAAAAACACTTTGCTTTAGGTAACATCGTTTTTTTATTTAGGTGTTGATTTTAAGGTTTTTCTGAGCAATTGTATGAATTTTGAATGCCATGCTTGAAACATATTGTAATTTTAACCCAGTTAGAAAAAATGGTGCTTCTGATAGCACCACTTTTTTATTTAGGGGTTGATTTTCATTTTTTTATGCAAAAATATGGGTTTTAAGGGATAGAGTTATCATTTTGAGGTCACAGTTCTCGTTAAGTTGATAACTTTGTTTTTTACACCGACACCCACTATTTAGGGCATTTGACCAAGTTGAAACAGTCGGTCACCGTGGAAGACTTTAGAAATTCCTTTGAGGACTTTGATTTTAGAATGAAGGGCATGAAAGATGTCTTATTTAGGGAATGTTTTATCAGTGGCCTAAAGGATGAAATCCACACCCAAGTCCTCATGGATCTTCCCTGAACTTGGTTGGAAGCTACTAAATGCGCCAAAGAAGAAAAACAAATTATTTTTTCCCAGAACAAAAAACACTCTTTTCTTCTTTTCCCTTGACTTACCAATCCTGCCCCTCATGCCACCCCTCTCAAGATATAGAAATTAACTTGGGTAGAAATGGCTAAATGCCAGATCAAGGGTATTTTTTATAATTATGATGAAAAATATTTTCTAGGGCACAAGTGTAAGGAACGAAAGATTTTTGTGGCCATATATGAGGATGTTGTTGATGAGGAGGCTGAAGTTTACCTTGTGGAAGAGCTACCCCCAACATATTATCATACTCCTCCCACTAATCCACTAGAATTTGAACCATTGATTTAGTTTGACACCCTCACTAGATTCTCTACTCCCCAAACCCTCAAGCTAATTGGCTACATTAACCACAAGAAATTCATAATCCTTATTGACAATGGCAACACCCACAATTTTATTCATCGTTGCATTGTCCAAGAAATCAATTGATATATTCGTGAAGTCAACAATTTCAAATCATGATTTCCAATGGTGGCTCCATGAAATGTGGTGGGCGTTGTGAAAATGTGTGCCTACAAATTATTCAATACCACCTGAAATCTCATATGTTTGTTATCGACATGGGTTCTTGTGACATTGTGCTCGGCATTGAATGGTTGCGCACTCTCGGTGCCATCATCATGGACTTTAAATACCTCACCATGCAGTTCCAACATGAGGGACAACAATATAAATTCCAATGCATCACAACAAGCTCATGTGATATCATCAACTCCCATCGAATGGAAAAGCTACTAAAAAAAGGTCATTCTAGCATTATTTCCCAGTTCCTTTCCATTCACATCATTGAGACACCCTCTATGCACCCTGAATTCCAATATATACTCTGCATACACCAAGCTATCTTAACACTCCCCATGAAATTCTCCCTTCCCACAGTGCCCATGATCATTCCATTCCTCTAGTACCATGCAATATTCCTCCTAATGTTCTCCCTTATCATTATCCCTTTTCCTAGAAAAATTAAATTGAGAAAATTGTTCAAGAAATGCTAGAAATCGGTGTTATCCATCCTAGTATCAGCCCCTATTATTCTTTGGTAGTCATGTTACTTATTGTAGGGGCTAGTCAACCCTATCGACTAGACCCGACGGTCAACTAAGAACATATAAGTCGACCGACGTACTTATAAGTAGAGTTCAGTCGAAGTATTTGTTAACTGACTGACCCAGGCAATTAAGTAGTTACACCTGCCTAAAAGAGTTATAAATAGAAAACCACATGAAGGCTCAGATAGATTCATGTGAGAGGTTATATGTAATTGTGTTGTATTTTTATATCATTTAATAAAAGGATTTTTCTTTGGGATCTCATTACATTTGTATGTCTTTACCTATGTCTATGTGTATGCATGTATCTCTATGATGTCCATGTAAGGTTCTATTGGTCACTCTCCCTAATTTTCCCTAGATTACAACAATGGTTTTGTTGTCGATAGTACTGAACTTGGGCATGTAGAAGTGTACATAAGTGAGGGGTGGGAGTGAAAAATTGAGAACTACATCAAAAATTATGCAAGAAGAAATAACCTCTCACTAGCCAAAGCACGGTTGTGGTTCTTTTCAGAGATGCATGAAAGATTCCTTGAAGCTATCCCAGAAGCATTAATTCATCACATTAATAGATTAGGTGATGCGTAATATGACACTCGACGAGAATTTAGGCCTAAAGTTGACAAACATAGGAAGAAAAAATATGCACGACTACATCGAAAGAATTATCAAATATTATATTTCAGAACAAACCATTGAAGATCGAACGTCTCTCGACAAAATAAAAGAAAATTTCTACACCAAATTGCACGACGGATTTTTCTACACGATTATGACACTTCTTCATAAATTCCTCCTCGACAAGGGATTTGGTGACATCGTTGAATATTGACCAATATTAGGCACATTGTTACCAAATAGCAACTTCCAAGAAAGAGACGAAAAGTGGGAAGCATTTCTTGATGCAAAGTGCAAAGATACAAGAGAATATTGGGATTACTTCTTGAAGAAATAAATATGGCCAATGTTCTCGACTTAAAGTAAGTTGGGTCGACAATGGGGGATCGTTCAAAGCTGTGAGATGTCATAAAACAAGAAGTAGTGTTTCCAAATCCTAAATGTTGTCAAGAGGGAAGCAATCCCATAAACAATCTACCGATATCCAGAAAATAGAATGGGATAAAAGACAACATAAAAGAGAATAAATGTGTAACCAGTGGAACAAAAAAAATACGAATAGAAATATTTCAGGGGAGGGTCAGCCTGAAAGAGCACGTGAGCAGTTTGAGTCAGACAAAGATCGACCAGAGTTGGAAATAGCAGCAGTCACGGTGACACCCGACAGAAGTAGCAACGCATAGTTGAACATCCATCAACTGGATGACAAACCAGAAAGTATCAACTACAAAGAATCTGGACCAGCTTTACATACTTCTCCCTCATCAAAAATTGTTCCACGGATAAGAGAATTTATTCAACAAAGGTTGTAGATAGATGACCAATTTTCAAGATTATGGTACAGAACAGACGACCAGGGAACCTAGGAGATGCATTGATTTTCAAGCCAGAGTGAAATGAAGTCGACAATATGATGATCCAAATTAAGGATCTCACTGAATCGACCCCACTTCCACATATAATATTGAGAGAAGAAATTAACTATATTCTAGAAGCGACGCAACCTTTGGAACGAAGGTTAGTCGATTATAAAGATCAAAGTTCTCAAATTAAGGATGTGTTTTCTATACTCAAGAAGAAACAAGTATTCCTTGAGTACCATTCATTGTCGGATGCATACAAAACTTGACCAGAAGATTCTACAACTCAGTCGAAAGAAGTAGTAGCTCAAACACCAAAAAAACCGAGAATTCCTACTAAGAAAATCAAAATGGGATTCAAACACATCCCAAATTATGAAGGAGAGGAGGACCCAAAACATCATTGGTTTGTATGTGAAAATTTTTGGGATGCAGTTGATATTACAGATGAAGATAAGAAAATGGATCAATTCGTAGCTGCGTTGCGCCACCGCGCCTTAATGTGGTTCATGAACTACACGGAAAATAAAACTCGTTCAAAAGAATAAATAAAGAATATATTTTTAACATTCTTTAAAATTCAAGACATCACACATATGGCATCCCAAAAGTTAAAAGAAATAAAAAAAGACCAAGAGATTTGGTAAGAGAATATGATAAGAGATTCAAATATCTCCTAAGTCAAATCCTGACGATGATCGACCTGAACTTGTTGGTCCAGTTGCATGTAGTTGGGCTACTGTTGAGAATCCATTATCCACTATGCCTATACGAGATTACCAATTGTGAAGACACGCTACAAAAGGCACAATGAGTCAAGTCAGATGATGATAGCCCATCGACTTCCTCGACGACGGAGAGACTTGAGGAGAAAACAAAACATTTGCAACAAACAATCAAAAACCTATCTAAAAAATGCAATGAAGTATGGTGCACCACATGCACTGGGGAAGGACATACAAAGGATAATTGCCCCCTCAATGAGCACACACAAAAAGCAGACGTCCATTGAATACAAGCTCATAAATACTATAATATATGTGAATTCCTAACTCATCATAGTATACAACATTGTCCACATAATATGAAAAACACGAAGTGGTGCCACATATGTGAAGCTTCTAATCATCGAACATCTGAATTCCTTCCAAATGCTTGAAATTAGAATAATATATGAACAGTATACCACACATAAACCATTGATCAAGCAAACAACTATGGTCAAAGAGATGCTTACTATGGTGGTCGTGGTCGAGGTTGAGGATGACAGCGTGGATTTGGTGGTCAAGGTTGAGGTCGTGAACGACCATATTGTTTTAATTGCTGGAAAAATGATCACGAAAGCAGAAATTTCCCTATAAAAGTCAGAATTGATTTGAAAATTTGCAATATATGCGGCATTGGAGATCACTCTTTAGAAGACTGTCTGATAGTACTTGAAAAAATCATACCAAGAAAAAATGTGAATCTACTACATGAAGTATCTAAGGAAGAGATGAGAAATTCCAAAAACGTACATATCATTACAAGGTTAAGTGCAAGACAAGATATTCACACTCCACCACAAAATTACCAAAGAAAGAAGGCTAAAAACTTCCCAAACCCAGATAAAGAAGAGAAAATATTGAGAGAAACTCTTAAATTCTTCAAGAATTCCATAGAAGATCAACAAAAACAAAGAATTTGAAATGAAGACACCATCTAGGAATTTTTGCAGCTCCTCAAAGAAAAAAATTTGATAGGTAGGTTATTGGGTCTACTCAACATATTGCGAGAATACAAAGATGGTCAAAAACTGACCAAGGATGCAAAACACCTCTCTTATATTATGATACACGAGTCAACTTAGAGATTGAGGGAATGATGGTCAATCAGGTGGTCGTTTATTTTGGTTTGCAAGTCAATATTATACCACGAGAAACATGGATACAAATGGGTCGACCCACCCTAGCACCCTCGCTGAACTATCTTAATTTAGCCGATCAAATATTAATAGAACCAATTGGAATATTGAGAAATGTTGACACTCAAATCATGGGAATATTGACTTCGGTCGAATTTGATGTGATCAACCTTGTCGAAGGAATTCCAACATACGCATCTCTTGTCGGTTGGCCATGGGGTCGACAAATGAAAGCAACTATCTCCCTAGAAAGATATAGAATTAAATTGAAAGGAAGTGGGAGAAAAATAATTATTCCTCTTGATCCAAAAGAAGGAAAACCATGGATGGAATCATGGTATGAAGATCAAGAAGCCAGATGCCTATATCAAATAAAAAATGAATAAAAATTG
Source organism: Picea engelmannii (assembly GCA_009831015.1). Classification (NCBI taxonomy): domain Eukaryota; kingdom Viridiplantae; phylum Streptophyta; class Pinopsida; order Pinales; family Pinaceae; genus Picea; species Picea engelmannii. Next base: position 215,651 of record ML783219.1, on the reverse strand, counting down.
TATATAGAACCGACCGTAGAAGGTGTTAGCACTAGAAGTCACCTTCAGATTGCATTGAAGGTAAGACCAGTACCCATTAGTTTATATGTCATAGGAAATTGAGTTTTGAGTGGTCAAATGGAGAAAACTCAATAATAATAGAATTCCACCTCAGAAATCTAGACTAGCATGCACCAACCATTGAGGTCTTGAATCAACTTCAGTCAGTAAGTTGGAGTAAGGGTGAGTAGGAGAAAGATTTAGTGAGAAAGGTGTAGAGGTATGTTATGAACATCATATTTTCCAGCAACCTAAGGAAGAAAAAATTTAACACAAGGTTCTCTTAGATTCAAATTTCAAGGAAGCTAAAAGAAATCATAATGGTACTATAATCAAACATTTATCATAATATAGTTACAACAATCCATGTGAATCAATCAAACATGAACTCTCCCAGTATTAGAGGCAAATAAGATGGAGTAAGAAAGATGACTTAGATTAATCAAAATGTCTCAAAAAACAAATACATAACCAAAGAACCAATTGTTCTCAATCAAAATATTATAATAGCAGGGAGCCTAGCTCAACCATTCGACCTTTACAAAATATAAAAGCTGCCTATATATAAGAAGAATTGTTGCAACCATCAGGAGTGTGATCGGATTGTTTCATTCAAAGTTTTCAGTCGGCACCTGCTTTGTCATACTATGTAGACAATCTTCTGTTGTCAGACGTGAACTCTTTCGTCTGGACCTTCTCTATCAGATTGTGCATTCAGCTCTCTGTCAGACGCGAGCTCAAATATTCCAATCCTTTTCTGGCTTTCCATTTATGTGTTGAGATGAGGTCTCAACCACCGCTCTCATTCTTAGTAATTGTCTTTATCAGGATTACGATGAGGCCTGACACCCATAATTGTTCTTAGACGGTGCCAATGACTTCTGCAAGTCTATTTTGATGCCTCAAGGTTATGCAGATCTTCTTTCATGACCAAATACGGGTGTTTTCAAAAACTCGAGCTTCAGGTGCCAGCTCCTTCTTCATCACTCCTTTATGCTTGTGACCTCAGGCCGTGACCTAGCACTTATCTTCAAGGCGCTTCGGGACTTTGGGTGCTTCGGGCTTCGGCCCTTCGGGACTTTGCAATGTTTCTCATTTTAAAACTCTCAAAGTAAAACTCTCGAAGTGACAGATATGATGATGTGTGGCTCTTGTTGATCAATGGCTCAAATTTATTTCGGGTCTTCAGGACTTCAAGCCTTTGACGATTAACTTTAACATTATTTCAAAACCTTGATTCCCTTGATAATTTTCCGCCGTTGATCTCTCCCAATGAGATCTATGGCCCATATTTAATCTTTTCTCGACCATTGATTTCGGGCCTGGAACGAGTCGCTCTGAGTGTTGTTCTTTGCGCTCATGGTTGCGGCCTGCGGCCCTTGACAACTTTATGTGATAAAAGAAGTAGAAATTTTAAGAGAATATCCCATGTCAGTCGGGCATAATTTTGAGTCTGCCTTATACAACTGGAAATTTTAAAATTACGAAGCACACGTGAAAGATTGTTGGTATATTGAAATTATTCCAAAGAAACATCTTAAGACATTTTACTCAATTCAGGTTGTACCAAAAGTATATGAAAATATAATTCGACAAACTCCCACTCTTATATCAACTGACAATCAAACAAGAAAACCCTTACGATACAATGAATGGTATGCCCCTTCGACCCATGTCGAAGAAGTGGAAAAGTCCATAGGAGAGAAAGGGAGGACATAGAGCCTTGTGTAAAATCTCACAGGCCAAGCTGTAAGATGATGGGAAACACATTCCCCCTGACTACAAATGTGGACGTTTGTGTCGACATACTTTGTTGAAATATTTGGAGACAAGAAATTATCCAAAGATGCAAATATTCCCACATTCAAACTCGGCTACGAAGCAGCAGAACACATTGAACGTTTCGAAAGTGAGTGGCGAAAAATAGGATATAAGGATGAAAGGGTATGGCCCCATAAGTTTCCAAGTACATTAGATGAAATTCCAAACAAATGGTATAATATTGAAGAATCTTGCGGCCATACATCAAGCTGGGTTGAAATTAAAGAAAATTTTATACAAGACTTTGAATTCAATCCAGAAGAAGAACACTTGAGAGATGCAGCACAACAGAGTAAAAATATTTCTAGAAAATCCTTCACCAGTTGTAGAGAAAGAAAAAGCAAAGATGTCGGTCGGTGGAGGATCGACATCAACTTGCAATTTTTTGTTCGTATAAAACAAAGAAATATCGACTACACGGAGGATCGACATGGAGAATATAAAATGGCCAGGACAGAGCTTCTAGTGGAATAAATACTATCCAACACTGCAAAATCATGTGAATTCAGTATTAAGTATGGCCATGGAACACAAAGAAGACTAGGAACAACCCGAATTCCCAAAAAATTTTACAAAAAATTAAGAGGGAGAACGCCATCTCGACGAAGTTAAGCCACCAGAATGGATTGATGTGGAAATCAAAACAAAGGAATTCGACATATCAAATGATGACAGACCAAAAATGGTACGAATAGGTGATTATTGGTCCGACAAGAAAACGGCCGACATAGTCAATCTACTAAAAGAATATCAATATGTTTTTTCACATGACTACAAGTATTTGAAAGGACTTGTAGAGGAAATGGGTGAAATGAAGATTGAACTTATTCCATGAGAAAAACCAATCAAAAAATGATCGTACAAGTTAGCGCATAAATACAAACCAATCGTTCAAAAAGAGATTGAAGGAATGCTACAAGCAACAATTATTTATCCTATCAACAAGGCAAAATGGGCAAGTCCCATGGTGGTGCAACCAAAGAAACATGATCCTAAAAAATTGAGAATTTGTGTCAATTTCCAAGAACTCAACAAACAGATTGTGACAGATACATTCCCCACCCCCTTTGCGAATTAAATCATCAATGAAGTCGTTGGTCACAAATGTTATTCATTCATTGACGGGTTCTCGGGATGTAACCAGGTACCAATTGAAAAATAAGATCAGTAAAAAACAACATTTGCGTCAGAATTTGGATCTTTTGCTTACAAAGTAGTGCCTTTCAGACTGAAGAACGCACTAGCAGTTTTTTCAAGAATAGTGGTTAAATCATTTCAAGAGTATATCTACAAAACCATGGTTGTATACTTCGACGAATGGACAATATATAGTCTATTCAAAAATCACATCCAATGGCTTCAACTTATGCTATAATGTTGTAGACATATTCAAATATCATTAAACATCAGGAAATATATATTTTCCACACCTATTGGAATCTTGCTAGGACATGTGGTATGTAAATATGGGGTAAAGGTCGACATGGCTAAGATTAAGAATATCCTTGATCTAAAACCGCCCGTGAATCAAAAATAGATCAAAATTCTATTGGGTCATACTGGCTATTATAGGAAGTTTGTACACCACTACTCGGACATCACCTTCCCAATGGATGAGATTTTACAAAAAGATGTTGAATTTAAATGGAGCCAAGACTGCCAAGAATCATTCAAATTTTTAAAGAAGAAGTTAGTCGAAACACCTAATCTCAATTTTCCAGTTGGTCGAGAAAATTTAATGTTTATGTCAATGCGTCCAATGTAGTTGTCGTGTTGGTTTTAGCTCAGCCATACAACGACGCAATGGATCATCCAAATGCGTATGCAAGTTGAAAATTGAATAGGGAAGAAAGAAACTATTCAACTATGGAGAGGGAAGCCTTATCAATGATTTTTTCTTTACAAAAGTTTGGTTACTATTCACTTCCAAATCCCTTTACATTTTTTACAGACCATCAAGCATTGAAATACTTGGTCAATAAACCATTGCATCAAGGAAAAATTTCTCATTGGTTACTATTATTTCAGTAATTTGAATTTGACGTAATCATACAACCAGGGAAAAAGAATGTTTGACCTAATCAACATTCACATCTAGAAACAGGAGAAGATCTGACAAGCATCGACAATGACCTTCCAGATGCACATTTATTTAGAGTCGAAGATACCCCTAAATACTTAGAAGGTATTTTCAATTTCTTAGAAGAAGGAAAATCCCTCGAGAACCTTCCAACAAACAAAAAGAAAGTTTTGTCTGTGAAAGTTGCATCGTTCACAATCATTAATGGATACTTATACAAAATTGGAATGGATGATGTTTTAAGAAGATGTGTGCCAGAACATGAACGGGAGGATATAATCAATGAAGCCCATGCAGGAGCAATGGATGGGAGCATTAATGATGGAAATGATCGTTGTACAGTCGTTCACGCCACTGTCGAATACACTGATACGTGCAACATTCAACAACAAGATCTTGCAATTAATGGCCAATGGGAAATACACAAATTCCAACCAAGAAATGATTTAAACGTACACTCGCTCGACTCACTCGTACCACCAATATTTATGACAGAAGAGCATGAAATACGAGAATAGTTGGACGCATTGAACCTGACGCTCTTGCCACCTACTATAAATTTGGAAGAAGCATACGAATTTTCCTAATTGTTATTGTCACCTCAACCAGCTCATAGGTAAAATCCATGCACAACAGATCAGTCAGAAATAGTACTTTAAATCGGTCGTCCATATAAAGATTTTATCTCCTCTTATTACATGTTTCTCTTTCTCTCTTCATCTTCTACTCCTCCATTTTGTAATATTGTAATCAAAGTATGAAAATATTATTTTGTATAACCCCCACTTGCTTGGGACGAGCAAGGAATTGAGGTGGGGGAAGATGTTGTAGGGATATTCAACCCTATTGACTGGACCCAACGGTCGACTAAGAACCTATCGGTCTATTGACATAGTTATAATTAGAGGTCAGTTAGAGTATTTGTTAACCGACCAACCCAGGTAGTTAAGTAGTTACAAATTCCTGAAAGAGGTATAAATAGACAAGCACATGAAGGCTCAAATAGCTTCATGTGAGAGGTTATATGTAATTGTGTTGTACTATTCTATCATATAATAAAAGGATTGTTATTTGGGATCTCATTACTTGTGTATGTATTTACCTATGTATATGTGTATGCATGTATCTCTATGATGTCTATGTAAGGTTCTACTGGTAGCTCTCCCTACTTTTCCCTAGATTACAACAATACTCAATAAAGAAGGCACTCGGAACATGTGTCCTGATTTTTCGTGCCCTCGACAAACTCATAATCAAAGACAAATTTCTCATTCGTTTAATTAATGAACTATTGGATGAATTGAGTGGTGCTCCATAATTTACAAAACTTGATCTTCATTCTGGCTACCACTAGATACGTATGAAAGAGGAAAAAATCCCCAAGACTACCTTTAAAACTCATGAGGGTCACTATAAGTTCTTAGTCATGCCCTTTGGCATGTGTAATGCCCCCTCCACTTTTCAAAGTCTCATGTATCATGTCTTCCATCCTTTCCTTCATCATATTGTCTTAGTTTTATTTGTGTTCGACAACACAGGTATTCCAACAGAGGATGAATACCTTTAGTAACTACTCACATAACCAGATCAAATATCAACACACTGATGTTTTGACGTGGTAAAACCCCTATGGGGAAACATCCATGGCCCAAGCCAATGTGACCACTTGGAGTATTTTATTAATGCAAAATAAAAATATTACAGAGATATTTTACAAGAAAGTTTCTCACAATCAATCAGCAGCAAATGACCCTCCATGCTCTTTAAATAGAGATCATGGACCAATCGGGTGTTAATACATGGATCAATGGTCGTTAAGATCGAGGAGAATATGAACCTTCATATCACTCTATGTCAAGAACATATCGTGACCATAGGATTTCCTAACTGCAAATGCATACTAATGCATACTAAAGAAACACATTTTTACCTAATGACACATTAGACCAAGTAGATCTTAACTAACTCCTAAGTGTCTAAATATCCTAACATCCCCCCTTAATAAAAACTTGGGAAAGGATTGAAGGATTTACAATAGTGACACGATAGGAGAAGGAAGGAGACATTAGAGCCTATCCTCCCTTAATGACAAATTCCTGAAATCCTAACATAGATCGAAGTTTGGAAAACTTCGCTTTTGTAAGAGACTTTGTGAAAATGTCTACAACTTGATCTTCTGTAGGGAAAAAGAGAACTACAATAACTTGATCATGAATGATATTTCTTATGAAGTGCATGTGCAGCTCGATGTGTTTTCTGCGTTTATGTTGAACTGGGTCTTTGGTGAGCTTGATGGCACTCTGATTGTCCCACCAAAGGCTGGTCGGATGTTGTTGTTGGAAGCCAAACTCTAAAATACTCTGTCGAAGCCATAAGGATTCTTGAATTTCATTTACCATTGCTCGGTACTCTGCTTCTGTCGAAGAAAGTAAAATAGCATGTTGTTTCTTACAGGCCCAAGTGACAAGTCATGAACCAAGGATGAAAACATAACCTGCAGTAGACTTCCGATCATCAAGGTTTTCGACCCAATCTGAATCAGTGAAACCAACCAATAAAGGAGTCTCCCATGATCTGTAATGTATCATGAACTAAATTGTACCATAGACATAACAAAGTATCCTTTTAGTTTATTTCCAATGGCTTTCATGGGATTTTTTCATATAATGGGCAACAAGACCAAAAGAAAAGGAAAGATTAGGATGGGTATGAGTCAAGTATAAGAGGCTACCAACTAACTAACAGTACAAGGTGGCATCAACTTTGAGAGAAGTACAGGTGGCAGAAATCTTGACCCTAGACTGGAAGGGAGAAGGGGTTGGTTTACAATCGCCCATGTGAAAGCAACGAAGAAGGTCACAAGCATACTTAGACTGGGAAAGAAAAATTCCTTCAGTTTTTTGCAAAACTTGGAGGCCAAGGAAATAGTGCAAAAAGCCTAATTTTGTCATTTCAAATTTCTTCTTAAGGCTGCTTTCACATGGTTTAAAATTTTTGAGTCACTACCAGTAAGGATAAGGTCACCAACATAAAGGAAAAGGATTATGAGATGGCTTCCTACTTTCTTGGTATAGACATTAGGATCAGAATGGAATCTAGAGAATCCAGTGGAAATAAGAAATATTTCCATGTTGGCATACCAAGCTCGGGGAGCTTGCTTGAGACCATAAAGAGATTTCTTAGGAGACAAACAAGGCCAGAGTCATTTTAGACATAGCCAGGAGGTTGTTCCATGTAGATTTCTTCTTGAAAATATCCATGCAAGAAGGCAGATTTAACACCCATCTGATGGACCTCCCATTTATGTGAGGTAGCAAGGTAAAGAACAAGGCGGATGGAATTCATTTTGGCTATAGGGGAAAAGGTTTAATTATAGTCAATTCCTTCAACTTGGGAAAATCCTTTGGAAACTAACTGAGCCTTATGTATTTTAACACTTCCATCTGATGCATACTTAGTTATGTAGACCCATTTACATATGACAAGTTTTCTTCCTTTTGGACGAGGTACAAGATCCCAAGTATCATTTTCCATTAAAGAGAGATACTCTTCATTCATTATTGTATCCCAATCTGGATGACCTGAAGCTTCTGCAAATATCTTTGGATCATGAGTCTCTAAAACTTGAGCCAAAACAGAAGAGACTCACTAGAACTTTGAACGTGTCTGACGTTGATCTGAAGGATCATCGACAAGATCACCAATTGCTTCCCATGTTGAACGGACCCATCTAGGAAGTGGTGGAGATGGATTTGGTGTTGGTTCAAAGGACTCATCTGGAGGAAGGTGAGAAGGCGGAGGTGGATTTCCATCCTCACTATCATTAACTGAAGAAGAAACCAGAACATAAGAAGGCACAAGCACTAAAGATGGATCGCAGGCCGAAGAAGGCACAAATGTCGAATTAGGCCCACAGGCCAAAGAAGGCACAAACGTCGAATTAGGCCTGCGGGCCAAAGAAGGCACAAACGTCGAATTAGGCTCGCAGGGCAAGAGATTTTCATCAAATTTAACATCTCTTATAATAATAATTTCATTAAGTGGTTGAAGAAGTCTATAACCTTTGACATCTTTAGAATAACCAACAAATATACACATCTCACTTTTAGGCTGCAATGCTTTTCGGAATGTGAGCGCATGTTATACTGCCAAATACACGGAAATGACTTACATCTGGTTTAACTTTAGTCTATGATTCTTTCGGTATTATATTTGTAAGAGCCTTTGTGGGAGTGTGATTTACTATGTAATTTTTGCATTTTATGGTTTCCTCCCAATACTTTAGACTTAATCCCTTATATTGGATCATACAATTAGCCATTTCTTGTAATGTGTGGTTCTTTCTCTCGGCAACACCATTTTGTTATGGTGTATATGGAATAGTGTGTTGCATTTGGATGCCCTGTGTAGTGCAATAACTTGTAAAATTATTGTTCACATATTCCCCTCCATTATATGTTCTTAACCTTTGAATTTGATGTCCAAATTGCTTTTCTACAAAGGCCTTGTAGGCCAAAAACTTGTCAAAAAATTCACTCTTAAGTTTTAAGAAGTAAACCCAAGTACGTCTGGAAAAGTCATCAATAAAAGTTAAGAAATACTTGCACCCAAAAAAATAAGGAGAAGAAAGAGGACCACACAAATCACTGTGACCAAGCTACAAAGGGCCCGAGGTGTGCCAAGAGGCACGTTTGTCAAAACTATCCTGATGATGTTTGTCGAGAACACAATCGGCACAAACACCATCTCTGTATGAAACAGGAGGAAGACTAGTCACCATCTATTGATTAATATTTACTACAATGAGTGATAGTTTAGATGACCAAATAGCTCATGCCAGAGTTTTCTCAAGTCATCACTATAAGCAACAAAAACTAATGAAAAAGATGATGACCCAAAGTTGTGAAATTTGTACAACCTGGTAATAGCATCAGCAATTCCAGTTGCAAGAACATGCTTAGGATATTTCAGATCCTTGATTACAACTTGGTGAGGTGAAAACTCTACGGTTTTACCTTCACCTGAATGAGTGATTTGATATATTGATAGAAGGTTGCAAGAAAGACTTGGAACACATAATACATCATTGAAATGACCATTTTCTACTTGAACTATTCCAAATCCTTCAACACTAAGAGATCTATAATCACCAACAAATATTTTCTTGGTGTTACATTCGTTTAGAGAAGAAAATATGTCTCTATCCTTAGACATATGATAAGATGCTACAGAATCAATAAGCCACTCATCATAAGTAGAAGTAGAAGTTGTATTGAAGGAGAAACCAGAAGTAGAAAGTACATGTCCATGAGAAGAAGAAGAATAAGTAGAATCAATATTAATGCTATGTGTAATGATCCCAAGCCAAATTCTTTCTTGGAATCACTAACTACTACTGATCTATTGATGTGCAGGTATTTATTGAGTTATTAAGTGCATACAAGATTCATCAACACATGAAGATCACAATATATTCAAGATGTAGAAGCACAAGCAAAGATCTGACCTTTTTATTATGAGCAATGTAAGATCACTACAATAGATGGTCGATCTGGCATAAAACTCAAATGGTCGTACAAGCAATAAATATGAGCTGCTACAAAATGCTCCTGACAATACAAAATAATCCTCCAAAGGTTGGATATACAATAAAGACTGAATCAAGTAGATCTGAGTCATACTAATGCTTAACCTCCAAGCTAGAAAGTGCCACACCCTGCTAGAATGTTGAAACCCTCAATAATTTGGCCCTGCTACCAAAAGTGTCCAATCATCATGAGAAATATGCCAAATGATAGATTGGGCAACTGTAAGGACAACCCAGATGTCCAAATTCCCAAATCCACTCTCAAATTATGTAGATCTGAATTCCTCCACTGAATGGTGTGCCCCACTGGATGACTGAAACCCCAGTTGGTTCGGCCCTAATGAAGGAGGCCTCCAAATGCTCTGAAACTCTCCAAGAATATAGATCGGGCTATGAGAATCCCGTGGGAGAAGTTTTGAACTCAGATCTCAAGCAGATCTCCCTAGATCTAAGTTTTATTGAATCACATGACGTCCCCTATGGCTCCAAGACATCCCAATCTGTAGACAAATGTAGAATGATGATAACCCTCCAGAAAAACCCTTAAACTAATGGTCCCACCCCTGCAAACAAAACCCAACTGTCGGAATGGCCCCAGGCCCTTAGGATAAGCTGGATCAAACCTCCCTCTAGATGATGGTGCGCCCTTGCTGGAAACACAAGAACAGTACGGCTTGCTACCTTCTGAAGCGCTAGATGGAGATGGGTTGAGACTAGAATGGTGTGGAGGAGTCTTTCATCCCCGAGACCAAGCTGCAGAACAAGGTGAGTGGATATTTCACCACTGAGTTTCTCACAAGGGTTTGTACAGCAAAACCCCCAAACTGAATGCTCAAGAGCAATAGCAAATGCTAATCCAAAACCAGAATGCCTAAGAGGTGCGCCCCAACCTCTTACTTATACTTTTTCCTTCTAATTATCTATTGAGTTAGGTTAACTCCCTGGGTTAATCTTCTATTCTTCTGTTGAGTTATCTTTTACCTTTAATCCCTTTTCCTTTCTTAAGTCAACTTAAAAATATAACTTTATCCTCCTTGACTTCCCCCTACAGTGTAAGACTATGACCTAGTGGGGGTGCCCAGGCCACTGAGTCTCCACATCACCTCTCTAAGAGGTGGGGGAATTATAGCCTCCCCTGCTTGAAATAGCTTGTCCTCAAGAAATTCCAAACCTGCTTCTCTTACCACATGTTCCTGCTCCCAAGTGGCATCCTCAATGGGTAAATCCTTCCACCTAATCAGGTACTCCTTGATACTTCGGTTTCTGAGTCTCTTCTCTCGAACTTCTAGTACCTCCTCCGAAATCAAAACCAGTTGTCCCTCCTCATCCATGGGGGGTAATACCTCAATAGGCTTGATGTGTTGACCAAGGGCTTTCTTAAGGCATGAGACATGAAAAACGTTGTGAATTCTGCTACCCTGTGGAAGCTCCAGCTCGTAAGCTATGGCCCCTATATTCCTGTTGACTCTATAGGGTCCAAAGAAATGTGGCTACAGTTTCTCTACTCTGCTTCTTTTAATGGAAGCCTGCCTGTATGGTTGCAGCCTCAAGTAGACTAAATCGCCAACCTCAAAAGTCCGGTCAACTCTGTGCTTGTCTGCTTGGACCTTCTACTGGTTTTGTGCCCTCTGTAGATGATCCTTCAGTTCCCTGAGAATGTCTTGGCTATGTTGTACCCAATCCTGCACCATGGGTGCCTTGTTGTCCCCAAAGGCAATCTCCACAAAGGAAAGGGGATCATAGATATATAAAGCCCTGAAAGGTGTCATGCCTATGGATACATGATGGGTGGTGTTGTAGCAATATTATCCCAAGTGCAACCATCTGACCCATGATTTCTGTTGTCCTGCTACGTAATTTTTGAGGTAGCCTTCCACCCATTTGTTGATTATTTCAGTCTGATCGTCCATTTGAGGATGATAACTAGTACTAGGATTCAATGTCGTATCTACTAATCTGAACAACTCTTTCCAAAACATACTCATGAATCTATTGTCCCTGTCACTGATAATGGTCTTGGGTAGGCTGTGTAGTCTAAACACCTCTCTGAAAAATAATTTGGCCACCTGTGCTACGTTGAAGTCTGTGGCTATGGAAAAGAAGTGTGCAAACTTCGTCAACCTGTCTACCACCATGAAAATGCAATCCTTCCCCTGTGCTCGGGGAAAACCGGTGATGAAATCCATGGATATACTTTCCCACTTGTGTTCTGGAATGGGTAGGGGTTGCAACAGTCCTGTAGGGTGCGTGTGCTCATCCTTGTTTTCTTGGCATGTGGTGCACTCTTTTACATGCTTAATCACATCCTCCTTGAGGCCTTTCCATGCAAACCTCTCTCTCACCTACCTGTACATCTTATTGATGCCCTGATGTCCTGCTACTAGTGAGTTATGACACGCATGTAGGATCTTATCTTTGAGAGATGATCTAGGAACTAAGAAGATTCGGCCTTTGTAATAAATGAGGTCCTTTATGACCCTGAAGTTGTCATCCTGTACTTTTTCGTCCAATAGTTGACAAGCGAACTGATCCTTTGCATATTCCACTATCAAGTGATCCTTCCAGTCAACTGACATACCGAACATGGCAAAAATGGATGGCCTCCTGGATAATGCATCGGCTACTGCGTTGTTCTTCCCCTTGACAAATTCAATGTCGAAGTCATAGGCCTGTATTTTGCTTACCCATTTATGTTGTCTTTCATTCAAATCCTTCCGCTCCATTAGATATTTAAGATTGTTATGGTCTGATTTGACCACAAACCTTCCACCTACCAAATATTGCCTGAACTTGGCTAGTGCATGCATGATAGTCAACATTTCTTTGTCATAATTGTTGTAAAGTAGTTCAGGACCCTTGAGTTTCTGACTTTCATAGGCAATGGGGTGCCTATTCTACATCAACACGACCCCTATACATTCCCCCAATGCATCACACTCCAAGGTGAAGGGTATGCCGAAATATGGGAGAGCTAGAACTGGATAGGTACTCATGACTTCTTTCATTTTCTCCATCGTGGCTTGGGCCTCGTCACTCCATTTGAAGGACTCCTTTTTTATCAGGTCAGTCAAGGGTGTGCATAGTTGAGAGAAGCCTTTAACAAATTTCATGTAGTATGTGCATAGGCCCAGGAATCCCCTCAGTTCCGTGAGTGTCTTCGGAGTAGGCCATTCCCTAATGGCTGTTATTTTCTCCTAGTGTACCTGTACTCCTTTTTCCCCTATGATGTGTCCCAAGTAGAGTACCTCTATCATCCCAAACTCGCACTTGGATTCCTTGGCATATAGTGATTGTTCTTCCATGATTGACAGGATTTGGTCCACATGTCGAAGGTGTTCCTCCCAGTTTTTGTTGTAAATGAGTAATTCATCAAAGAATACCAACAAGTGTTTCCTCAGCTGTTTGTTGAACACATGGTCCATGCAGGACTGGAATGTGGCTGGGGAATTGGTTAACCCAAAGGGCATTACCAAAAACTCATAATGGTCGTAGTGACACCTAAAGGTTGTTTTTGAGATGTCCTCCTCCCTCATCTTGATTTGATGGTAGCCTGAACGGAGATCAATTTTTGTGAAATAGATAGCTCCATGCAACTCATCAATCCTGGGTATGGGGTACCTATTTTTTATCGTCTTTTTATTCAAAGCCCGGAAGTCAATGCACATTCTCATCGTTCCGTCCTTTTTCTTAACCAAGACTACTGAAGAAGCGAACGGGCTTGAACTCAGCCTGATGTGTCCCATGTCTAGAATCTCTTTGATGGTCTTCTCTATCTCGTCTTTATATTTCTTGGGATGCCTATAGGGTGTGGTGATAATTGGTTTATCCCCTACTTCTAGCTCAATGATGTTCTCTGATCTGAAAATAGAAGGCTGACTTGTTATGCTATGCAAGCACCCTCTACTTCATTAAAATAAACTTTACAGGACCTTGCTTCATGTGTATAAATATGCAATATAAACTTATGTGTTAAGTTCATGCTTCTTCCTTTAAATGTTTATGTATGAGGAAATGTTCTTGTAAATGGTTAAATATGTACTTGAAATAAATACACAGCAACACAACTTGCAGCAAATAAACCATCAAATGCACAACAAGAACAATATGATAAAGGAGTTCACCCCCCTCCGGGCTACATCTCCTTGAGCCTCCATCAATGGACTTGGCTCTCTGGGATTAATTTTTCAAAAGTTATTTTACAAGCTGCTGCTCAACTCCAATGGAAAAACAGAATGTACCATTGAGATCAGAACACATAAAAACCCCAAAAATGACTAATAGAACTCTGAAAACGGATCATGGCTCATCCGGGCATGACCTCTTCTACATGTGGCCATAAGCTTCCCTAAGATTCTCTTTTGCAAAAACACCTGTAAAATTCCTCAACAGACTCTGAAACCTATCCCAATGTGTTCAAAGCATATCAATTAGCCAAAAATGATTATTCAATCATAGAAAACAAACATAGGCTCACCAAACCATGTCCTCCATCAAAGAGGACTTCAAGCTCCCTGGAGCTTGCTGAAACTTCAATGGTGAAAAACTTGAAAAAGAAGTCTTAAAATGGCCTTGAAAATAGAACCAATGGATCCAGCACGTCCAAAAACCCCTAGCTGGGCTTTTACGGCAGCTCAATCGGCCAAACGATGAAGAAGTTAGGCCTCCTCCATTTTCCTCCTTCAAACTTTGTTGGAACTGACTCTACAAAACGCACCTCTGTGTGCATGAACCAAGAACATGCTCCAAAACGCGCGTTAAAACCTAGCTACAAGCGGTTCCAAAAAACGGTCCAAACTGTAGGACGGTTAGGGTGCCTCCAGCCCCCAACTGCCTAGCACTCGGGCACGTGGGTCATATGACCTCGCACTATAATAAAAAGGGCCAACGGTTTTAAAACCGTGCCAACTTCCGCTCTGGTCGTGGGCATATGGTGTAACATAGAACCACGGGCCTCATACCCCCCGCCCATTAAACAATGGTTATAATAATCGTTGAAAACTTAACCACGCGCACATATATATTACACCACGGCTATATGTAATACAATGGAACCACGTTATAAACCACGCGCACATACAGTCATATGGTAGTGTTTGTAATAGTGCACGGGCTATGTTACAAAACCCACGCACAAACATTTGGGTCATATGTGTTGAACAAAACCACGGGCCGAGGCTAAGCCCCGGCCCAACCCCCGTCGGAATTTTACATATTTGAAATTCAAATATAAACAAATGGTTATATGTAACAAGAACCAATCATGGCCCAACAGCCGGGAAGTCGTGCGAAGTCGTTACAATGGGTGGAGGTCCAGGGGTCGAACCCCATGGACCCCAACAAATTTTTATACAACCAAACCAAAACCAATTAACCAGTGAACGAGCGACACGTGGTGCCAATGGATTGGGCCACGTGTCCTCATACCATTCGCCACTGACGGACACGTGTCACATCATCATTCACCAAACTGTCAGCCAATAAACGCATTCCACATCACCTACCATGTCACCTCTTCCATGTCAGTGCCACGCATGCTGCTGATGTCATCCGACACGCAGGATGTTGATGTCACCCTGTGCCACGTGTCACCCTTCCAGTGGTGACACGTGTCACTTCAAGATTGGTCCAATCGTACGCCCAAAAGTCCAAAAATGCTTGACATGTGTCATCACCTGGAGCCACCATGTGTCCTGTATGGACCTTCCATGTGTCCTGTACGGACCTACCACGTGTCCTGTACGGACTATACGGACAGGTACAGTCACCATCAAATTTTTCCCTGTTTGGCTTGGCGAACAGATTGCGATATCTTCTCCATACGGACTCCGTTTGAGAAAGTAAATATACCGTCGGAATCAGGAAGACGAGACGGACGCAATGGAATAGTTTTCTTCATATTCCAATCACTTTGAAAATTGAGCAAAATTTGACCCCCTGATCCAGATTTTGATCACACCTTCCCACTGAAAGGATTTTGGACCCACAAAAGCTTATCTGTCTACTTTCAAGTTATATCAAAATATTTTCGACAATCACCTGAATACTCTGACATGTCGTGCACTGCAACTGACTATGTCCTTCAACCACTGCTCTCTGGCTGCTGCTGACCCACTGCTCTCTCTGAGCTTGGAAGAATGCCAACCTTCCCACTGAGAATCAAGTCCCTCTTTAGAACTCTTTGGCGTCAACAAAATCAACTCTCCAATGGCTGCAAAAACTTCCTGCGACATCTTGTCACAAGCCAAGAAAACCATCAATCTTGAAAACAAATCATACAAGATTGAAAATGATGCCAACACAATCTTTTGTTCTTCAAACAAACTGTCGCATCTCGTACTTTATCAAATCACATGGCGTTTTCAAAATCAAATTTCAAGTCAATAAACACCATCGACTAAACACAAGTCGAACAACACGATCGACACAACATAGTCGTCAGAAAATCATCAATACCAGTCGAGACTCATTGAAACATCAACCTTCCCAAACTGACAAGTTGACAAATGTGATACATAATCATGTAACGATCATGAATCACTCATGATGAACCATCACCAGGTTCACTGCTTATACATACACAAAAGCAAATGCATGTAAATGACTCTTCAACTCTCCTTCCAGTACAAACATAAGTACAACCTCAAAGCATATGGGTACTTAAGAGTTGAATACAAAAAATATAAATGGTTGCAACTTATCATCCTTCCCATAAATGCACACATAACACTGAAAAGTGCATTTACAACAGAAAAACGCAAGTGTTACTTGCTTAAGAAATCCAACCATTTCTTACCAAGCCAACTCAACGGTGACTTTTTCTGCTGAACATCGTCCTCTTGTGAATCATCCTGACTCACATCGATGATGGAATCTCCACTTCCATTCTTTCCAATCTCCTTATCCAACTGCTTCCTGTGTTGTGGATGATTAGTTGGATGCAACGTCCAACATTGATCAATAAGATGACCCCGCTTCTGACAATGAGTGCAAATCTTTTGCATCTTCTTTTCACGCTGTCTTTTCTTATCAAGTTTCCTGAAATTGGCCAATCTTTTCCAACACTTTGAAACATGATGGTTATACAAACCACAATATGTACAAGGATTCTTTCTTCCAAATTTATCATGCTTAACATAATTAAATTCAACTGAATGATAAGCGGAATTATACCTTGAACATTCACCTTTATCGCCTCTTCGAGGAGGTGAATCTGAAGAGTTACAAGCTTTCCTTTGAAGACCATCAACAGTGTTTGTGTCCTCATCACTGTCACAACTCTTTCATTTCACACATTCGCATTCATCTTGAACACAAGCCTTGCATGCTGGAGGGAATGAACTTTCAACAAAAGTTCTTGAACTTTCACCTTTAAAGCCTTCCTGAGGAGGTGAACTTAGAACAAATTTTGTGCTTGAAACTTTTTCCTTGTCTCCTCGACTTTGGAATTTGCTCCATCAATTCGTTCATATCCAAGACCACAAAACCTAGGTCTTTCTTCAACAACAATAGGCTTAACAATGCCTTGTGCATACTTACCCAAACCTTTACCTTCATAGCCCATTTTTAACAACAACTTGGACCCTATTCCTCTTGTGTGACTTTCAAAACCACCAAAGCATTCATCTTTAGAGGAATTAGAAGATAAACTAACATTGCATACCTCATGTTCATGCATGTACTTGGTAAGGGTTTATTTTTCCTCATAGAGTTGAATCTCCATCTCATGCAACCTTTGCAAAAGCTGGTCTTTCTCCTGCTTCATGGCCATCAACTGCTCTTCAAGAGTAATGCTCTTATTCCTGTCTTCACACATCTCTTTCATCAAATCTCTCATGATTATAATTTCTTCTTTGTCAAAGAATGAAGATAATGAAAATGTATGAGAACTATTAATACTTGAAGCTTCTGCCATCCTTGCAAGATATCAAACTTCACACAAAACTTGCACAAAAACTAATAGCTAAATCTCAAGCTATCAATGGCAAACACATGAGCAAAACAAACTACGCTCTGATACCACTTGATCTGAAAATAGAAGGCTGACTTGTTATGCTATGCAAGCACCCTCTACTTCATTAAAATAAACTTTACAGGACCTTGCTTCATGTGTATAAATATGCAATATAAACTTATGTGTTAAGTTCATGCTTCTTCCTTTAAATGTTTATGTATGAGGAAATGTTCTTGTAAATGGTTAAATATGTACTTGAAATAAATACACAGCAGCACAACTTGCAGCAAATAAACCATCAAACGCACAACAAGAACAATATGATAAAGGAGTTCACCCCCCTCCAGGCTACATCTCCTTGAGCCTCCATCAATGGACTTGGTTCTCTGGGATTAATTTGTCAAAAGTTATTTTACAAGCTGATGCTCAACTCCAATGGAAAAACAGACTGTACCATTGAGATCAGAACACATAAAAACCCCAAAAATGACTAATAGAACTCTGAAAACGGATCATGGCTCATCCGGGCATGACCTCTTCTACATGTGGCCATAAGCTTCCCTGAGCTTCTCTTTGGCAAAA